>LPNX011083178.1:65623-157673 GCA_001517045.1 Pseudotsuga menziesii | reverse complement strand
GGTGTTAGAATAATCAACCCATAGTATTTACCCACTTAGACATTATTTCATTTATTTTGTCTTATTTGCCTAGTCCATGAATCCCACCATGTGCAAGTTATCAATTTCCTATCCATAAAGGTCAAAATTTCCATTATTGACTCATGGAGCACTTTGGAAAGTCCTGGGAATCAAATCTGCTTTATTCCTGGCCTCCTAGGCACCCTTTTGCTTTTTCTGCTTTATTGCCTGCTTTTTCAGTGTTTTAAGGCACATAGGAAAGCAAGACTAGGTGAGGTGAATCAGCTTTGTTGCCTCTTCCTCCTCCACTCTTTCCTCCATGCAAAAGCATGTATGAGCTGCCATTTGACCACTCTTTAGCTTTCCCATGCGCCCTTGCTAATTCGTGGGGTCCTTGATAGATTTGGGATCAGCTTTTTACACCTATGGGGGATTTTCCTATTTTGGGTAAGCCTGAGTTTATGCTAGATTTGGATGCTTCCTTATGCATTCGATTTGCTCATGTATTCTATATATTCAGCAGCCTATGTTATTATAGGGTTTGCTATTGTACACTCAGTTAATATAATTTTGTGTTACAACTCCATATTCAGTCTCCATTGTTGATAATTTGCATGATCAATTGTTAATTGCTGTGAGTGAAATTAATCTACTGCAAGCCTGAATTTCTACATTTTCTAGATAGAAACACAAAGGGGAAAACCATAGATATAGAATAATAATGGGACTGAGACACTGAATGGGGAATGGGGGAAAGGGAGTACGATGGACTCAAAATTCCTTTGTTTAGAGTATAAAAGTAGGGTTGACCTAGTAGCAGGTGACACTAACACACTAGGAGGGAATCATAGCTGTGGAACCAGGGAGATGACTACAATGGGAGATGCTTAGGGAGGGCACTAGACAAGTGATATCCATGGGATATAGGGGAGACTCATCGAAGAGTACTTTGAAAAAAGGAAACCCAATGGGGGCGATACTGCTGTAATGTGAGACCATATGAAATATGTGTGGGCACCAAAAGGAACCGCTTGGTCCTTCTTCATAGTTTAAGGAGAGTGAATAAGGGATAGAAGTATGCTCAGTATGATACTATCTCATGGATTTTTGTTGAGCCGAAGACAATAAATTCTCAATGGTGTTTTCATGTGTAGAGAGTCTGAAAAAGTGAATAAGACTGTAATGAGGTCTATTTTTCGTACAGTAGTTTCCTAAGACCGAAAAAGGATAAAAGTGTACACATGAGAACTCTCTCGACTGAAAGGGGAAAAGAGACTTATTTTCCGTAGGTAGTCCAACCAGGCCAAAAAATGTTAAACCTATACTTATTGGATGGTCCTTCAAATACTTTTACAAGCATGAATGAAACCAAGTTTTCTTAGTAATCTCTTCTTTAGAAGAGGCTTGGGAAAGAGCTTAAATAAAACCCATAAGTGTTATTTTACATAGAGTACAATCCCAATGTCCAAAAAAAATAAGAGGATACAAAGGGAATTATCGTTCTTAGCTAGAAGGTGCTAGGGTTGTCCTTTTGTTTAATTAGTCAACATGGCCCAAAAAAGGAATAAGAAATGCCACATAGATGCCCTTTCAAATAATTTAATGAGCGTAAAAGGAAGCAAGTTTTCTTGGCAATCCTTTCTTTCTTTAAGGAGTCAGAAAAGAGCTTAACATAAAATACATAATGGTCTATCGAGAAAGGAGGAAGTGTTTGATGTACCACAAGGGGTGATTTCTGGATCATGGATAACTGGGAGAAAAAATAATAGTGGAACACTAGAGGGGCCTCCATGTGGGAAGGTGAATGGTGCTAAAATAACAAAAAGATTGCAGTATGGATGGAGGGAAGGGCTCATGGATATGCCAATATAGAAGGGGTTCGACTTTCCTAGTGGAACACAAATCGAGGTGAGGTACGTAAATAATCCAAAAAAAGTAGGGAGAGCATGAGACATGAATCCCATAGGTAGAAAAAGCATGAAAAATGAAACCCATCAGTGTGAACGCTGTGAAAAATAGATGTTGGATGACTCTTTGATGCACATAAGAATGAGTTGACAAATTGGAGGCCTATAAATGTTATACCAAAAGCTCATCACCATCATGTTATGAGATAGGTATTCCCTTCTCTAATTCAATCCCTCAAATTTTTCCCTAGAGAAATGAAGGCATAAATTAACCCCTTGCAATGTTTCCCTCTTTTGAGCTAGTAACGCTCCTTCCCCATTGACAAAAAGCATTACCCAACAAGCAAAGAGATGGTAACGCTACTGATACATGAGCAAGGAGCAGTTCCACTACTTATATCCTTACTGCAAGAAGTGGTGCCCCCTTAGCACCACCTATTTGCTTAATTGGAGGAGCGGTGCTCGATTTTTTAAGGAAAAAAAATAAGCTTAGAGAGGCTTCTCGAAGCTCACCTCCATGGAGCCTCATCCCTATGGTTTAGGACCAGCTGGAGCTTGAGATCCTCCCTTTTAGGATATTATCCCCACCTCACCCATGAGATCCTCAACCATACCTATCCTCCAATGCCTTTAAATACTGGCGCACCCCCCATGGGAAAAGAGAGGAAGAATTGTGTTGAAGACCCAAACTTTGCCAAAATCATTCTTGAAGTCTTTGAAGGAAAGGACTCATTAGAAGGAACTCTCAACACCAAGGCATAAAGGTTGTAGTCTCTCCATTCATTTCTAATAAAAATGTATTTTATCTCCCATATTTATTGTTTCATTTGTATATATTGCTTGATTCCTTGGTCACGAGCATAGATCTAGTTGATTATATTGTATGCTTTCATGTTTCTCTTGTTGTTTCCATGCTTTATAGATTCTTATGTGAGGATAGCAAGGAAAATCTTTGAGAGAAGTATCATGGAATTTAATTCAAGTGATTAACCAGATCTAGGAGAAGTTTAACATTTGGTGTTTATGTTTTTTTCTAGACCTGAACCATTCATATCTAGGGAACCAACTCTTGTCCACAGGAGCTACGTATATCTAGCTAACAATAAACAAGGGGGGACCATATGAAACATATAAATTTCATTGTTCAATGTTGAGTTGGTGTGGAGGGCCCCAATGAAAAGTTGTTTATTTAGTATGATTGGACCCACGGTTTTGCGATATGACAATTGTAGGTAAGAGTTGTCACTTAGCCCATCATTTCCATTGATTTATTTTGTCATTTTTTTCACTCTAGTGGCCATGGTCGAAACTGAAAGGATTTATGGGTTTGGTCACACATTTCGATGGAAAATATGTGACCCAGGTCACATCTATTTAGGAGATAGATGAAACCTGACCCCAGCTATTGAGGAAATAAGCGCGACATAGGTCACCCCCATTGAAGGGTTTTGCGCGACATGAGTCGCACAAAAAGACCCGACATGAGCAACCTAGACCATAATGAAAAAAATTGTTGAATAAGGTTTGACTAGGAATTTTCGAATGCACAGGATGCTTCATGCTGGATGGAAGGAGACAGACATTGGGGACCTCAGAGATGAGGTGGAGGATAATGACATAGTATAGGACACAAAGGATAAGATTGGGTTCTGGAAGTTCTTCCAAATCCCTCTGATGCTTACAACAAATTTATTGTTGAACAAATAAGTAAGATTATGGGATAGGGATGTAGAATCTTCATCATGCAGGGTGAGCAGATGGAGATCACCCTCCATGACATGTACTTTTTTACTAGACTCCTATTATTGGGTGTTATCAGCGATATCTTGTTGAATCTCCCAAGAGGAGTGTCCATGAACGACTTGTGTTTCCGACATTGTTATTCCAAAAATTATGTGCATGTGTCATACATACTTGTGTGTGATATTGATAGTATAGAGACTTGTGTAGTTGTAGAAATGGTATTGCAGATACTATGATAGAAAGTTCTACACAATATCTCAAGAGACCAAGTACTGATGGTCGAGAGTGTGCTGAGGGGCACCTGCTATGGGTGGGACCATATGTACCCAACAATAGTTTGTTGTGGGATGAACCAAGAAATATTGGTAGATGGGTATTTTTGCTTCCCATCCATTTTTTGTTCATTCTTCTTTAAGAGGTTATTGATATTGCGACCACATCTAGCGGTATGCGAAGGGGGACCACACAAGACCTGGATGAGGTTGTGGTGTGAGATGATGATCCAGAAAAGAGGCTGTGTGGTAGTAAATTTATTCTATCATGAGCTATTTTCACAGTGTTAAAAACTTCCTATCATCATTGAGTATTATCCATACATAGGCATGGACTATCAGGGAGATCCAAAGATGCCTCAAACTCGTGGACAAGTATGGGGACCAAATGGTATGTATACATGACTATTTGTGGTTTTAGTCATATATTTTTGTTTACTAGAATAGTGGTATCTATATTATACCTGTGATTGATGCAGACAATGTAATATGTGCATGTGCAGACGTGGGACCACTTCCTCCATTGGGATACTAGCGATGCAAGGGGTAGAGTGGAGGGATTAAATCCACCTACTCATGGGAAGAGGAAGTGACGGAGAGATACATTAGACTGACTACAGATGGATATGGAGAGGATATTGGAGGGAGTCACCGATGATGGGTGGTAGTATCTAGACAATGACTTGATTGCACATGCTACCAAGCCCCTCCTGGGTGGATCTCTCTGATGAGGAGGATCTCAGAGCAGCGACACAGGGGGATGTGCCAATGGAGGATGAGAGATCAAATGAGGAGGATGATATTTAGGAGGAGATAGAGTTAGATGACTCAGAGTCATATTAAAAACTTATGGTGCTGCCCCCCAATGCATTTGAGCATGGGAAATTTGTGTATTATATGTATAATGAGATAGCCCATGGTTCTTCTCTTTTTTTACTGATTATGATATTATGATATGGATGCACATAGATGCATTATTTTGTATTTTTATGTGTTTTATGAACCTCTTGTTATGATGATGACTATGCCTATATGATGTATATGAAATATGTATGCATGACTAGATTGTGATGCATGATGCATTTTATTTCCTATATGCAGTGATTGATGTGCCACTCTGGAACATTATTAGCCATTAGATCTACTACACTACTGGTACTTCTGTGAACATGCATAAAATAAATGGATTCGAAATTTCTATCCAATTGTATAGTATGCATGAATTTTCTATAGAGGAGGGGAAAACATACCCAGTAGTAGTTATTCAATTGGGAGACAAGAAGCTAGGATTCTAAGAAGACATCAAGGAAACACATACCCAAATGAAGGGCGATGGTCAGGAGACCAACGACATCATCATACTCAACCTGGTTTTTGGTAGAAATGTCAACACACATTCCATCGATATGGATCAACTCATGTGACGGGGAATAAATGACCCATGCAACTGAGGTGAGATTATGAGACCCTCTACTAGCTTTATCAGTGAAACCAATATAGGAGGGAGAGGTAGGATCCATCTAGAACAACCAAGGAAACAAAATGTGAGACTCATGGTAAAAAGAATGAAAAATAAGAAATAAAAGCTATGATACAATGGTATTCATGTTGGTTGTGTTAACACTCCATTTTTTAACAGATGATTTAAGAACTTGATAGGAGTTTGATGAGGGTCTCTTTCCCGTGAACTTCATGTGAACTCTCCTTCAAGATATCAGAGGTGCAAAGCAACGAAGAAAGTGGAAGATGTAATGCAGGCATTGGGCAAGGGCTCTAGATCAAACGGCTGAGATTGATCGGAGGTGGATCAATGGCTCCCAACCATTTCGCGTGAGCGTACACGCTCGAACAAAGCCTTCTTTCCTGATTGTGAAATGTGTTAAAGGTCAAAAACATTCCATGGTTGAGATGAGGTCGGAGTCAGATCTACGGCCTCAATCGATTTCGCAATCCATACTTGCACGAGTGAAAACTGCGATTTCAAATCGTGAAAGAGAGGTAGAGGTCGCGAAGATCAACGGCTACGATAAGAAAGGAAAGAAATCTATGGCCATGGTTTATTTTACAGGATGGACTAGCACAGTTGAACGCCAAGGCTTCTCACTACGAAAGATAATGGGGCCCACTCATATCTATGGCTACATGAATAATCGGTCCCGACCAATGGTTGAAAACATGTGAGGATTCCTAACTTCCTGCGGTGCTTGAAGGAACGGAACATGGATGATAGAAATGAAAGACTCCTCGAATCAGATGATTGAGGTGGCTCCCAAGGGACGTGATTTCAAATCTAGTATGGAGATGATATCAGGGAAGGAATTCACGCATGTAATCTTCCCCCCATTGAAAATTGCATGATTCCTCTGACGCCATTCGGGATAAGCCTGAGAGGGAAGTCTTGTCCAGCGATGACAATTTCCTCGGTTCGCAAGTGTGGAATGAGGTTCACTTTGAAAGGAACCGTGCAAAAGATGGAGGTTTTATTCGTTGAGATGACACACTTGGCATTTACACGAGGCCGAGGGATGTGATGAATTGAAATAGCCTAACGCTACCATCAAGGTAATTGAAAGGGCAAGAGGTGGTCAAATCCGTAGCCCTTGGAGCCATCCTGGCGACCATGTAGGAGTGGCTTGGAAACTTAGCCATACCAGATAATATGATTAAAACATCAGGAGGAAAGGTCACCACCCTGGCATCACACATACCACCATTGCCGCTACTCTAAGGGTATAGCCCTTCCTAAGCTGTCTCTACTCACACTATATAAAACCATCTTCCAAAGATATTGCATGGAACTGTGTAGATGATAAGAGGTATATGATTGAATTCTAAAAAGTGTCGAAGTCTTTCATAGACAACCATGACTGTGTGGTTCGAGAAATTAGTTCAACAAGGGGCACTCTTGGTAGGAAAACATGAATCTGTGTTCTGGTTATCCACACTGGAAAATCGCCAACCACTAGGGAATAGATGTGAAATACCAAGGGAGATTCACCCGCTTCTACACAACCCAGTCTCTGGATGTGTAGTTCATGGGTTTTAACATCCCAGCAACATCCCTCCGACACTCTCGGCTGCAGTCACGACCTCTAAAATCCCAGCTCACATTGGTGGTAGAATTGTTGGAGCAAATGCTCGAACTGGGACCAGTCGGGCCCGGAGCCTCCGACGCCACCCTCAGGATATCCACTTAGTTGTTTGGTCGTGGGTGAGGAGAAGGTCAAGTGCACACTCAGCTGCATGGCTTGTGAGAAAACCCTCCTCATAGGAGGAATAGAGCAGTACAAGGATGATAAGCTTCTTAAGTAATTTATCATCACCAAGTGCATGACCACCTTCTTCTCGGCTTCCTCCTATAACAGTGTTACCTGACGAAGGAAGGGTCATAAGAAGTTGTCAGAAAATGGATCATCGGCTGGACAAGGAGACTCAAAATATGTGCAAAGCAGCCTAGGGGGAATTAACCATTGGCATGCCATGTGGGAATGTATTTCACGAAGCAGGATGGTAGAGGGCTCTATGCTGTCATTCTGCTTCACCACACACCATATCTCCATGATGTTGTTTATATTTTTAAAACATGGCAATATTCCACTCCCTATACAGTTAGTGCATGATAGTGACTTGTAACACTTTTTTGTTTAGAAGTATCAACATTAGAATAGTATAAATACACTCCCGATAGAGGGAGGAAAGGGGGAGTTAGTTGATTGGATTGGGAAACACTCTAGGTATGAGGATCTCCATTGTAAATAAGTTTGATGCCTATGTTATGAATAAAATTGCAGAGAAAGAGATGTTTATCATAGTAGAGATTCATGTGTCATTGCTTTTCCCAATATGTATCTTCTTTTACGTGCAATGTGTTTCTTGTTTTCACTCCAGTCTATTAATTGCTTTTCATGTCTACAAATTAGGGTATAGTAGTTAGGAATTCATACTTGTTATGCTCTGGCTACTGTTCCAGACATTTATCAATTGTTCTACTAAATTTGCATGGAATTCATCACACTGGTGCTCCACACAATGGACTATTCTCTCTCTTGTCCTCCAACTGCCCGCTAAAAATCTCCTGATTGGGAGATCAACGGCTACCTTGCCTCTGTTTGCTACATGATGCCTTCCTTTTCTCTTGCAAGCATTCATTCACAGGTTCTTGACTCCATTTCCAATGGTTCCCACCCTGATAAACCCACCTTCCCATCTCACCCTTACACACTTTGCATTTAGGATCCTGGCCCTCTGATCATGCCTATTGAAAATCCTATGCGGAGTAGACTCTAGTGAAACACAAGACTGAAAATATTATGTGAAGTAGACTCCGGTGACAAATGAGAGATCCCTCTCTAACTATGCAGGGTTGGAGGCGTAGTCTAAAGTAGTTCTGTTGTTACCTGGGAGCGAGCCTTCCGCAGCCTTTGGGCTCAATCCCGATGCTAACAAACTGTCACCATTGCCAAGGACAAGATTGAATATCATCCCTGGGAAGAAAAAAAAATATTCAAAGGATAAATAATTTATGTGGGCAAACAAAGATTCTTACATGTGAAAAAGGTTGTATCATTTTCCCTGGCGACTCCACTGAAAGATTCAAGAAGGTGACTTCACTGGGGAGACCGGTGGTCAGAAAGACAAATATGGGGAGAGGTCTCAAATATTCCATGGATTTTAATGAAGGGTTTAGATTTGACTATTGATGGTGAACAATGGTCAGACATCAAGAATTTCATGTCTCTTTTCACCTGGCAACTCCATCTGTGAACGATCCATTCTTCATAATGTTCTATGGCAGCTCCACTATCAAACGGGGTTGCAAAGTTTGAGGAGTTGATTCAGTTTCTCCACCATCAAGATGACTTCTTGGGCTGCAAGGTATGCTCCTATGAATCTTGCTGCCATTCTTGGTTATCCCAATAAAATACCTCTAGTATATTGGCAAACATATCTTCCAAGATTCAATGGCGAAAACGGTGATGATGCTATCGTCCATTTATTTAAATTTCATAAGCATATACATAAGCTGGGAGTGGGATGGAATGAATATTCTTTAATGAGACTGTTCATGTTTAGTTTAGAAGGAAATTCAAGGTCTTGGTATGAAGGATTGCCAGCAGGGATTTTATCCTCCCTTAAAGACTTTCATACCATATTTCATGAACTTTTCAAAATGCATTATCCTTCTTTGTTGTTACTTCAAGATTGTTGCACACATGATAGAGAGTTCATTGAAAATGTGAAAGATGAGTGTGGTGATGATAGGTATTTGGATGAAGAGGTTTTAGATATCTTACATAAATATTCATCTCAAAAATAAAGAAAAATCAACTACCATGATATTCAAGAAATTTCCCAGCAGTTAGTACTGTCTTCCTTGACTGAAGTTGGCATAGACCAAAGCTCATATTCAACCAGTTATATCTCTCTTCACAAAACTGATGACGATTTGCAGCATTCTTTCCATTCTCTGTGTGACCAAGAGAGAGGTCATGACTGTCAATCAAATCCTTCCTCATATTATTCAACTCCCAAATTTTTGTTACAAGAAGAGGCCTCCCCTTCCCAATCAGAAATTTCCTTTTCACAACTACAATCTCTTGAAAGTTACAATGCTTGTGTGATTGATTACACAGAAGATGATAATTCTGGAAAATCTTGGTCTTGTAGTCCCTCCACATGTTCATTTTCTGAAAATTTAGATAAAGAGAAATCAGATTTTGAAATAATGGTTGAAGGAAGACTGCTGCATATTGACGAAATTCATATTTCACCTAAAGATTTACATGACTATATGAAGATCTCCTTGCTTGAAGAAGATGATCAGCCCAGTGATTTTGAAAGGAGATGGGTGTACTGATTTGTTTTCTGAAGAGTGCAATCAGCCTGTCACATTTTCTGTTAGTGAAGAAAATTTCATTGCAATCCAAGATCAAAAGTATGAAAACATAGTGGAAACTGAACATGTTGAAGATGACTGCTTGCCGTTGTGTTTTCCTTCATTTGAGTGGTTAAAAAAGGGACTTAAAGTTTCTGATCATAAACATAAATTTGATATTGTAGATGAATGTATAAATTTCCTTGGAATGGATGATGAGCAAGAAGGGCAGTTATGCAATGAATCCTAGCTTTAGAAAATCCAGCAGTATGCCATGAAGAGTTGAATAACGAAGAATAAGATGGGGGTTCTCAAATGGATGTTTCTTTTTGTTTTTCAAATTCAGAATTTTTTTGTCAAAAAGAAATCTATTTGCTAGATCCTATCGAAGAAATGAATGATGTTTCTGATGAAGCCTATAAAGAATATGAAGTTTTGAAATCAGAAATTTTAGATGAAGTTGTGGATGTCTCACCTAGAAATTGTCACATGTTTTCCTTGCATGGTTCTTTTGAAGATTGGTTTGATAGCATGCAAGGGAATTTACAATTGGGACAGCCTTCTCAGGGTAAGCAAATTACAGAATTTTTTGAAGGCTGTCATGTTTTTTATGATCTAGTGGCCGAGTACCTGGAGAATCTTGGTAGTGGTAATGGCTGGTTATATCCCTACTGCAAAGATCAATTTCTTTATTATAACTTTAGGCCATTAAGTCTGTCGTATATGTCTTTTATCAAGCATGAAGAAAAAGTTGGTTTATGGGATCATTTGCTTGATTGGCTTTGTTGGAAGTCTGATTTCACTTAATCATATTTATGTGCAAAGTAAGGTAGAGTAGGTAGGAAAGAATTAGCTCGGTATCTATCGAGCATTTCCTTCATTACTATTTTAGTTTGTTTTCGTTTTTCAGTTACCAAAACAGGTTTACAGTCACCAGCATGATTTTCAAGAGTGGCATAAATTCGTTGAAGCAGTAACTCAAAGTAGAATGGATATGTCAAATAAAGGTTGAAAGCATCCCTTTGGTTTGGCACTTGGTATACGGGGGTTCTTTTCTACCTCACTGGGAGGATAGCATCCCTCGTGGAGCCAGTTGTTAACACTCCATTTTTTAATAGATGATTTAAGAACTTTATAGAAGTTCAATGAGCATCTCATTCCCGTGAACTTCATGTGAAATCTCCTTCAAGATATCATATTAATCTTACACATTGATCTAGGAACAAAGAATCAATCTCATCAAAGAATAATCAACAAATACTCATGAAATGGTGTTAATCGGGACCAGAATTGATTTCCTCTCTATGTATTTAAAAACAATGAATGGTTACAATACCAATGTCAAGCAATAGCTTGAATCCATGAGGAATTCTAATACCTAAGGAGACAATTTGAATTCAATGAGTGAGTCTAGCTTAATTGACTCTCAACCATATGTTCACACTCAATTAACCACTTGACCAAAACCCTAATTGACTCACCAAACCCTAACTGAAGTCGAAGTGCAATAATTGACTGAATCTAAATTGAAGGAGATCAAACACATGTCATAGCAAGCCAACCATCAAGTGCTAGTGCTCCATGACTTCAATGAACCCCGATAAGGTTAACTGAAGCTGAATTGACCATCATAAGTTGGTGGAGGCACCCTGTTGACTCCAGATCATTAAATAATAATAAATAATCATTAAATAATATATTTAATGAGAGGAGGTGCCTTAATTGACTAGTTGAACAGATTGTAACCACCAGTTAGCAATTAGGTGCATTAATATCACTCAGATCGCCCCCGAAGTGCTCCAGTTAGCCTCCTTGACTGTAGGAGAAGGCTAAGTTAGCCTCTTTGACTATAGGTAGGCGTGATTGTGACTGGATGATGGCAATTAATTCTCCACTAATGTTAATTAATGTCAGTTATACTTAGAATAGTTGTTTAACTAGGCCAATTTGACCAAAAAGAGTGTGTATGATGGTAAATGTCTCCCCCTTAAGCTATACTAAGGAAGAGTTAGAAAACATAGATGCATAAAAATGCTAGGGCCACGACAACTAAGGCCATAGGTCACCCTGTACAATTTTGAAATTGAAACAATGCTCAAAACAAACTAAGTGAGGAAAAGAGGGAAAAATCAGTGGGAAACCCCCCCCCCCCTCAAGATGAACAATGAAAGTAGTCTAGATCACCCTGATGAAATCACCTCCAACAATGCACGGAGGTAAGTGAACTTCTTCTCTAAAAATATCTTGGTGAAGATGTCTGCAATTTGCTCATCAGTCGGGCAGTATTGCAAAATGATGGTCCTGTCATGCACTAGCTCCCTGATGTAGTGCATGTGAATCTCTACATGCTTGGTCCTCTGCCTGGTAACTGGATCCATGGATATATTAATAGAACTCTGGTTGTCACAAAAGAGGATAAACTCTAAAAGAATGCCTTGCAACGAAACTGCTTGGACACAAGTATTCACCACTCTGCGATACTCGGCCTTTGTTGAAGATCGTACTATGGAAACCTACTTTTTGCTTGACCAAAAAATAGGGCCACCAACAAACATGAATACATATCTAGAAGTTGAATTCTGATTAATAGAATCATCGACTAATCAGAATTTGTGTATCCAACCAGCTCTAGCTCGGAGTTTGCAGCATAGTGAATGTCGTAGGTCCTGGTTCCCTGAATATACTGAAGGATCCTCTTGGCTGCCTTCCAATGAATATCATGATTCTGATGCATGCATCTTGACACAGCATTCATAGCATAATAAATATCAGGCCTAGAATGTGTCAAGTACAACAAGCTACCAATCAACTGTCGATAGATAGTGCAGTCCATGGGAGGTGTGTGCTTTCCTTCTTCAAGGCTGATCCCTGAAAGGAAAGGGAATGGTGTTGGCCTACATTCAGCCATGTTAAAATTGACTAACAAGTCTGAAATGTATTTGGACTGAGTGACCATAATCCCATCATAATTTTGCTCGATTTCGAGCCCCAAAAATTGTTTTAGAAGCCCCAAATCACTCATTTCAAAGGCATTGTGGAGAACAGTTTTGATGGCTGAAATAGAGGCAACTGTGCTACCTGTGATCAATAATTCATCAACATATAAAACAATGATAATTATATTACCATAATTCTGCTGTAAATACACATTAATATCTGATCTACATCTCTGAAATTTTTGCGAGAGAAGGAAGGCATCCATCTTGGCCGAATACCACTCTCTTGGGGCATGTTTTAACCCGTATAGTGACTTCTTTAGCTTGCAAACCAAATATGGTTCAGTGATGTAGCCCTCAGGCTGCTTCATGTATATCTCCTCATGAATATCTCCATGCATAAATGCTGACTTAACATCCATGTGATGCACCTCCCAGTGCTTGGATGCTGAAATTGCCAAAACAAGGCTGATGGAGTCCATTTTTGCAACCGGTGCAAAGGTCTCATGGTAGTCCACTCCTTGGACTTGAGAGAAAACTTTTGCAACCAAAATTGCCTTATATTTGTAGGTGCTTCCATAAGTAGTAACCTTTGTCTAAAACACCCACTTGCATTGAACCAATTTCCTTCCCGGAGGAAGAGAAACTAGCTCCGAAGTACTGTTTCTCTGAAGAGAATTCATCTCTTCATCCATGGAAACTTGCCATATCGGATCATTCCGAGAACGGTAGTAGGATTTTGGATCTGAACTAATAATCAAATAGCATGTTTTAGACATAAAATTATCAGAAAAAGAGAGTGCAATACCTGCTCTTTGGAAATCAAACCGGGTTCTCATTGGATCATCCGGATTTCCAATGTTGTCTCCTGCGGAGGAGAGTGTCTGTTGGGCCCATGTAGGAAGATGATTTTGCACTTCAGGTTCTGATTCAACATCTCATTATTTCTGCACACTGATATCAGAAATCAAAGGATCCAAATCAGGGTCATCACTCACAATTTCATCATCTAAATACTCAGTAGAATAGGAAGGAAATTTAGTAGTTTTCTCCTTCACTAGTTCCACCTCCTGAAGAGGCTCATCGAAATTGACACTTCTCTCAATGATGATATGTTTGGTATTGATATCTAGCAGCTTGAATCCTTTAGATTCATCAGGATACCCAATAAATAGACATTCTATGCTTTGCGGTTGCAAATCCCTTCTTTTATCAAGCGGAATCCAGGCCCATGCAGTGGACCCAAACACCCGTAGGTTCGACACATCTGGCTTCTGTCTAAAGTATGCTTCGAAAGGAGTCATTTATTTCATAGATGAATGTGGCACCCTGTTCTGAATGTATTCTACAGCATGCATGGCTTCAGCCCACAAATTTTCCGCAAGCTTTTTTTACTCCAACATACAGGTGGTCATCTCCTTGAGAGACCGGTTCTTCCTTTCCGCTACTCCATTCTGGTGGGGAGTGTAGGGAGTGGAATGCTGGAAATGAATACACTTTGGGAGAATATGTACAGAAAATCATTACTGACATACTCCCCTCCATTATCAGATCTCAAGATCTTGATCTTAATCCTAGAGGCATTTTCGATCAAGGCCTTCAATTCAGAAAATGTTTCACATACTTCTGATTTCTTTTTGAGAAAGAAAACCCATGTATACCTTGAAAAATCATTAATAAAAGTAAGGAGGTATCTTGATCCATTCATGGATGTGATAGGAATCAGATCACTTATATCAGAATGTATCAGCCCCAATATTCTTGTAGCTCAGTTTTCCTTCTCCCGATCGAACTTGTGCTCAGGGTGTTTTCAATCACACAGCCCTTGCAGACTCCCGTGGTTGCCTTGATGACCGGGAGGCCTTCATCCATGGAGTTTTTCTGTAATTGCTGAAAATATTTGAAATTAATATGGCCAAACCTCTCATGCCATGGCCTACAAACCTCATTTCGATGAGTTAGTAGAGTGGTGGGCTTTGCATCCGCAACAAAGTGAGAGAACTCATAGGCTTTTGCATGATGGTTTGCAAGGCCTTTAGCAATGAGTTTCCCAGATGCAATTTCTGTTATCTCAACATCATTTGGGCTGAAAGAGACTCTCTTAGGCATTCCTGTATGTGTCATATAATATACACTAAGGATATTTTCTGCTAGAGATGGTACATACAAAACATTAGAGAAAAAACCATTTTCTAGATCTACAGTACCTTGTCCTTCGGAAATGATGGTGGAGTCCTCTCCCATGTGGATGGGGATGGATTTGCCGGTATCCAAGGATGAAAAGGAGCATTTTTCAGCAATCATGTGATTCAAAGCTCCACTGTCAATCAGCAGTGCTTCAGACTTTGAATTTCTTGCCATGAGGGCATGACCTTTCTCATGCTGTGGTTCTTGATCTTGGTGATCTCTCCTCCGAAATATCTCTGGAAGATTGATGTGATTCCTCTCAGGGAGAGAGGTTGCTTCATCAAGATTTTTCTTCATGCAGGCATGTCCATGGTGAGAAACCTTCCTGTAGTAAGAACAACTGACTTTTTATTTCCCATTGTGCCCTTTTCCTTTGTTCTTCCTCGAATCGGAAGATTCATCATGCTGCTGGTTTTCAACTCTAGGCTTGGGAGCATCAAATTTAGTTTTCTGATTTTTCTGCTACTTTTCTTTTACCCTTCAGATCTTTGGGTCCTGAGAAATGGAGGGCTTGATCACAGGAAGATTGGATGATCCCAATCTGGACAATCTTGTCATGTTCATTAGTAAGGGACTCAATGAAGGCATTGAGTGTAGGCATCTTCCATCCGGGCGTTGTGAGCTTCCCCGCACGGAATGTAGAAACAAAAACTAAATAATCAGCCCCGAGTTTGGAGAGAATGGAAAGGATGAGCTGATCATCCTCCTTTTCCACTTTGCATTGCTTCAAGAGTAAAACAGTATGCTTGAACTTTGTAAAGAAATCATTCAGAGTCTCGAAATTGGAAGGTTGGAGAGACATGAGTTCATTTTCAAGTTGGAAAAAATTCAAGTCATCATGATTTCTATATAGAGATTCCAATTTGTCCCATATTTCTTTCAGTGTCTTTAGATCCATAAGATGGAAGAGAAGGTCTTCAGAAATAGAGAGGCACAAGAAACCAAAGGCTTAATCCTTCTTGTTCAAGAATCTTGATTTTTCTATGGTGGATCTAGGCTCAACTTCAATGTCCATGGAAACTCTATGGAGTACTTTGGAGCGCAACTGAATCTCCATTTTATTTTTCCATGAGTGAAAATTGTATGGAGTCAAGAGATCTACTAAGGAGGTCATCTGGATATGCTGTAGTGAATGCTTCACCTGTAGAAACCTGAAAATCAAAATATAAAGGGAAAAATAAGGTCGGATAGCTTGCGCATTCTAGGCTTTCATCACACCCAGCATAGTCAATCAAGCAATCTTGATCAACAAGTTCTTTACTTGGGATATTGAGTGGTAAGCCTTGGATTCTGGTGCAGTGCTGGAATTTTGAGCTATTGCTCACTTTTCATGGAGAAATCTGTCAAAAAGCTTGTTTTTGAGAGATAGATATCTGTCCCACCGTATGCTCTGATACCATATTAGTATTTCACATTGATCTAGGAACAAATAATCAATCTCATCAAAGAATAATCAACAAATACTCATGAAATGGTGTTAATCGGAACCGGAATTGATTTCCTCTCTGTATATTTAAAAACAATGAATGGTTACAATACCAATGTCAAGCAATAGCTTGAATCCATGAGAAATTTGAATACCTAAGGAGACAATTCGAATTCAATGAGTGAGTCTAGCTTAACTGAATCTCAACCATAGGTTCACACTCAGTTAACCACTTGACCAAAACCCTAATTGACTCACCAAACCCTAACTGAAGTCCGAGTGCTATAAATGACTGAATCTCAACTGAAGGAGATCAAACACATGTCATAGCAAGCCAACCATCAAGTGCTAGTGCTCCATGACTTCAATGAACCCCAATGAGGTTAACTAAAGCTAAACTGACCATCAAAAGTTGGTGGAGGAACTCTGTTGACTCCAGATCATTAAATAATAATAAATAATCATTAAATAATATATTTAATGAGAGGAGGTTCCTTAACTGACTGGTTGAACTGATTGTAACCACCAGTTAGCAATTAAGTGCATTAATATCACTCAGATCACCCCCAGAGTGCTCCAGTTAGCCTCCTTGACTGTAGCAGAAGCCTAATTTAGCCTCCTTGACTGTAGGTAGGCATGGGTGTGATTAGATGATGGAAATTAATGTTCCACTAATGTCAATTAATGTCAATTATACTTAGGATAGTGGTTTAACTAGGCCAATTTGACCAAAAAGAGTGTGTATGATGGTAAATGTGTCCAACATATCAGAGGTGCAAAGCAATGAAGAAAGCGGAAGATGTGATGGAGGCATTGGGAAAGTGCTTGAGATCAAAGGGATGAGATTAATCAGAGGTGGATCAATGGCTCCCAACCATTTCGTGCGAGCGGACACACTCGACCAAATCCTTCTTCCCTGATTGCAAAATGTGTTAAAGGTCGGAAACATTATACAGTCAAGATGAGGTTGGAGTCAGATCTACGGTCTTAATTGATTTCTGAAGCCATACTTACACGGGTGAAAACCACGATTTCAAATCGCAAAAGAGAGGTAGAGGTTGCGAAGATCAACAGCTGTGATAAGAAAGGAAAGAAATCTATGGCCATGGTTTATTTTGTAGGACATACTAGAACGAATGAATGCCAAGGCTTCTCATTGCGAAATATAATGGGGCCCACTCAGATCTATGGCCGCATGAAGGATCGGTCGTGATCGACGGTTGAGAACATGTCACGATCCAGAACTACCCGTGCTGTTCAAAAGAATGGAACATGGACAACAAAATTGAAAGGGTCCTTGAATCAGATGGTTGAGAAGGCTCCCAGGGTACAGGTTTCACATCCAGTGCTGAGATGACAGTGGAGGAGACGTTCTCGCGTGTAATCTGCATCCTTGCGGATTCGACGATTTCTTCGATGCCATTCGTAGCACGTGTAAAGGTGGAATCATCCCTTTGGCAGAGTCATGTCATGATAGATAGATTTTTGTGTGAGTTGGCTTTCAGAAGTAAGGAAAGTAACTGGCAAATCCGCCACTTGCACAAAGTAAAGCCAACACGATGCAGGAGACCATTCCGTATCCTACTCCAAAGGAGCAAGGAAATGTGGGAGAATCCACATCATGAACTTTGCAGCATGGATCTATGGTACCCGATGGCATCCACAAATTATTCCCGTAACAGATGGTGAGGTGCCACAACCAATGAAGCTGAGTGACTAGATTCCCAGCAAGTAAAATATCACTTTGCTCTCGCCCTCACACATGTTGATTCCAAATACACTCGATGACAGAGTGTACAGGAATGATGACCAATCATGGCTAGAGTCAGTCTTGAGGCCTTATATATATACTTATAGAACCATGGAATTGAATTAACATAGCTCCAGAACCTAGTTTTTAATTCTCCATCAGTTTGACAACATGCAAGGGAATTTATAGTTGGGACAACCTTCTTAGGGTATGAAAATGACATAATTTTTTGAAGGATATCATGTTCTTTATAATCTAGTGGCTGAGTACCTGGAGAATCTTGCCAGTGGTAATGGATGGTTATATCCCTACTACAAAGATCAATTTCTTTATTATAACTTTCGGCCATTAAGTTTGCCATATATGTTTTTTATCAAGCATGAAGAAAAAGTTGGTTTATGGGATCATTTGCTTGACTGGCTTCGTTGGGAGCATGATTTCACTTAATCAGATTTATGTACAAAGTACGATAGAGTAGGTAGGGAAGAATAATCTTGGCAGTTATCGAGCATTTCCTTCATTACTATTTTAGTTTGTTTTCATTTTTGAGTTACCAGCACAGGTTTACAGTCACCAGCATGATTTTCAAGAGTGGCATGAATTTGCTGAAGCAGTAACTCAGAGAAGAATGGAGATGTCAAAGAAAGGTTTAAAGAAGCCCAATGGTTTGGCACTTGGTCTACAAGGGTTCTTTGCTACCTCACTGGGAGAATAGCATCCCTCGTGGAGCCATTTGTTAATACTCCATTTTTTAACAGAGGATTTAATAACTTGATAGGAGTTCGTTGAGGGTCTCGTTCCTGTGAACTCCATGTGAACTCTCCTTCAAGATATCATAGGTGCAAAGCAATGAAGAAAGCAGAATATGTGATGGAGGAATTGGGAAAGGGCTCGAGATCAAAGGGCTAAGATTGATCGGAGGTGGATCAATGGATACCAACCATTTCTCATGAGAGGACACACTCGACCAAAGCCTTCTTTCCTAATTGCAAAATGTGTTAAGGGTCAGAAACATTCCACATCCGAGATGAGGTCGGATTCAGATCTACAGCCTTAATCGTTTTCACAAGCCATACTTGCGTGGGTGAAAATCACGATTTCAGATTGCGAAGGAGAGGTAGAGGTCATGAAGATCAAAGATCGTGATAAGAAAGGAAATAAATCTATGACCACGGGTTATTTCGCAGGACAAACTAGCATGGATGAATGCCAAGGCTTCTCATTGTGAAAGATAATGGGGCCCACTCAGATCTACAGCTGCATGAAGAATCAGTCATGATCAATGGTTGAAAACATGTCAGTATCCTGAACTTCCCATGGTGCTCGAAGGAATGGAACGTGGACAGCGAAAATGAAAGATTCCCCGAATCGTACGATTGAGGTGGCTCCCAAAGTACGTGATTTCACATCCAATATTGAGATGACAGTGGAGAAGGTGTTCATGCATGTAATCTACCCCCCATTGCAAATTGGCTGATTCGTCCGACGCCATTCAGGATAATCCTGAGAGGGAAGTCTTGTCCAGCGATGACAATTTCCTCGGTTCGTGAGTGTGGCACGTGGTTCACTTTGAAAGGAAACGTGAAAAAGATAGAGATTTGATTCATTGATATGATAGACTTGGCATTTACATGAGGCCGAGGAATGCGATGAACTGAAACAGCCCGACACTACCGTCAAGGTAATTGAAAGGGCAAGAGGTGGTCAAATCCCTAGCCCTTGGAACCAGCCTGGCGTCCTTGCGAAAGTGGCTTGGAATATTATCCATACCAAATAATATGATTAAAACATCAGGAGGAAATTTCACCACCCTAGCATCACACATACCGCCATCACATCTACTCTAAGGGTATAGCCCTTCCTAAGCCATCTCTGCTCACACTATATAACACCATCTTCCGAAGATCTTTGAGGCATGGAACTGTGTAGATGATAAGAGGTATATGATTGAATTTTGAAAAGTGTTGAAGTATTTCATAGAAAACCATGACTATTTGGTTTGATAAATTAGTTTGACAAGGGGTACTCTTGGTAGGAAAACATGAATCTGTGTTCTGGTTATCCACACCACAAAATCGCCAACCACTGGGGAATAGATGTGAAATACCAAGGGGGATTCACCCGCTTCTACCCAACCTGGTATCTGGATGTGCGGTGCATGGGTTTTGACATACCAGCAATGTCCCTCCTACACTCCCGGATGCAGTCACGACCTCTGAATTCCTAGCTCACATTGGTGGCAAAACTGTTGGAGCAAATGCTCGAACTAGGACGATGCAGGCCCGGAGCCTCCGATGCCACCCCATGGATCTCCACTTAGCTATTTGGTTGTGGGAAAGGAGAAGGTCAAGCACACACTTGGCTACATGGCTTGCAGGAAAACACTCCTTGTAGGAGGAAGAGAGCAGTACAAGGATGATAAGCTTCTTAAGTTGTTTATCATCACCAAGTGCATGACCACCTTCTTCCCAGCTTCCTCCTATAACAATGTTACCCGATGAAGGAAGGGTTAGAAGAAGTAGTCGAGCAATGGATCACTGGTTGGACAAGGAGACCCAAAATATGTCCAAAGCAGCCTATGGGGGGAATTAACCATCAGCATGCCACGTGGGAATCTCTTTCATGAAGCAGGATGGTATAGGGCTCTATGCTATCAGTCTGCTTCATCGCGTGCCATATCTCCATGATGTTGTTTATATTTGTAAAATGTGGCGATAGTCCACTCCTTGTATAGTTAGCACATGATAGTGACTTGTAACACTTTTATGTTTATAGGTCTTGGCATTAGAATAGTATAAATACACTATCGATAGAGGGAGGAAAGGGGGAGTTAGTTGATTGGATTGGGAAACATTCTAGGGCTGACGCTCTCCATTGTAAATAAGTTTGATGCCTGTGTTATGAATAAATTGTAGAGAAAGAGTTATTTATCATAGTAGAGATTCATGTGTCATTGCTTTTCCCAATATGTATCTTCTTTTACATGCAATGTGTTTCCTTTTTTCACTCCAATCTATTAATTACTTTTCATGTATGTAACTTAGGGTATGGTAGTTAGGAATTCATACTTGTTATGCTCCGGCTACTGTTCTAGACATTTATCAATTGTTCTTCTAAAGTTATGTGGAATTCATCTCACTGGTGCTCCATGAGATGGACTGTTCTCTCTCTTGTCCTCCAACTGCCGGCTAAAAATCTCCTGATTGGGAGATAAATGGCTACCTTGCCTCTGTTTTCTGCTCGATGCCCTCCTTTTCTCTTGCAAGCATTCATTACGTAGGTTCTCGACTCCATTACCAATGGTTCCCACCCTTATAATCCCACCTTTCCATATCACCCTTACACACTTTGCTCCATTCAATATCCTGGCCCCTTGATCATGCCTATTGAAAATCCTATGTTGAGTAGACTCCGGTGACACACGAGACAAAAAATATTATGCGGAGTAGAATCCGGTGACAAACGAGAGATCCCTCTCTGACTGTGCAGGGCTGGAGGCGCGGTCTAAATTGGTTCTGCTGTTACATAGGAGTGAGCCTTCTACAGCCTTTGGGCTCAATTCCTATGCTAACAGGTTGGATTAGGCATAGAATATCTTGAGGTAGAGCGCATTGCGGGTATTCTTCAAGAGGTGACCATCAAAGTCAGCATGTAGGTATGCCCCCTTGTCGAGACAACGATGGATTACATAAGGACCATAACACATGGATTTGATATTTCCTTTTCCAGTATTATCATTGGCTTGATCATAGACAAGGATGATATTCCCCTCATTAAAGGTGTGAGGGTGGATATGGGAGTCATAATGGGACTTCAGCTAGGTCTTAACCGCTTCGATCATTTGTAGAGCAGCGTGACGATCCTCATCATTTTTTTCAAGAGTGAGGATTGGCTTTTTGAACCAATCGACACTTCAATGAATAAAATATTTTGATTCGACAGAGAATTGATCCGACAATGAAGAAGGTTCATTAGGGATAAAAAATGAGAGATGGTACAGGTCATCCCAAGGATACCACACCTGGTGAATCACACTTGTATGGCCTTCCCCTGTCCCTCTGCGGACTCTTTGGACCCCATGGACCTTTTTTATACCTTCGATGTTTCCAAGATCATCCCTAAAAACATGCTTAATTTTCTATACGGGACTTTTAAACCCTTACTCCCGTATATACATGGGTTTGACCCCTAAAACCACGTACATCAGGATGTGTGCAAAAGGCCAAATTCTTTTGGAGTTTTCCTTGACATGGATCTGACTCACTTGTCTCTTGGCCTTCCATATGCCTTGAGATCACTCAGATTCAACCCTTCATTGCCCAATTGAAGAGCTATATAAGAAACCCTTTGGATACATTGAAGAATATGTGAGAATTGAGAGAAAAGAAACTATAGTCCATTGTTGCCAAAACTTATGCTTGAGTCTGCATCCCTTTGTCCCTTGGAGCACTTTGGTGTTCTTCCCAAGCTTTCATTTTGCTTGCGAGCTTGCTATCGAGAGATGGAGGATTGAGGTGGTGGAGGCCCAAGTGGGGGATTCAGTTTCTTTGATTCGCAGACGTGCCGACAGAGGTTGTATTCATTATAATCTCTGATTTTATATTAATAGAAATATATTTTCCTGTCCAATAATGTATGTTTGAGTGAATATTTTATCCATGGATGATTTCAAATTCTTATACGTTGTTGATTATATATTCTAGAGTAGATCTAACACCAATATATATAGCATCCTTGTCTTGTTTACTGATTGTTGAGGAAGTACTTTATTAGTTCAAGTTGGATTTGGAAAGCTCAATGGGGATCTACTTCAACCATCCGGAATAAGGTACGAGTTTTGATCCTTTAGTGTTAGATATTTGATTTCTCTTGCATATTGGAAAGGATTGATTTCTGGAGTCAAGCTGTCTATTGTGGTACCCCAAGCCATAGGAATTTCTCTCCGTAACAGAATTGGTGACTCCGCTGGGGATGTTCCTTGTTTTTATTTGGGGTTTGTGGGCACAATGGGCTTGATATTCTTGACTTGCTCTTTGTTTCTCCTTGTTTCTGTGTTGCATTTTATAGGATGTTCATCCATTGAAACTCCCTTTATTGGTTTGACCCTTGGCCTACTTTTTACCACTGTCTTCTTTGTATACATAGGTTTTTGGCCAAAAGTTGCGTACATACACGGATTTTTGGCCAAAAGGCATGTATACAAGTAGGTTTTTGGCCAAAATCCGTGTATACATGCATCATTTTGGCCAAAAGTTGCGTATATACATAGTTGTTCTTTAAACAATCGCGTTCATCCTCCCTTTTGGTGAGTTTCATGTTGTGGGAAGTTCTTGGGTGGGTTGTGAGTGTGGTTGGGTATTCCTTGGGTCTGATGTTGTTTGTTGGATGCTTCTTTTGTGACCAGAGACCACTTTTTCATTAATTTTTCTTTGAAAGTAGTTTTAGTCATTTATCCTTTTTGTTTTGCCATTAGTGTGTTACTCTTTTTTGTCTTGGTGTCTTGATGGGCTTGTGTTTTATACTTGTTGCAGAGACTGAGAGTTTTAGATGAATTTTATTGCATTTTTCATTCTTTTATATTGAAAGATACAAGGTAGTTGCATTTTTTGCATATGGATTTGAGGAGGTACTTGCATTGGATTGCTTGGATGAGAGTTTTGTTTAGGATTTCATATAGGAAGGATTGCATTGGCATTCGGAAAGGAATATATATTTATGCATCTCATGTAGTGGCATACCCTATTTTTCATTTGACAAAGATTGCACTTAGCATTGTTTGTTATGGTGTGCATATTTACTTCACTGCTGAGTCATAACTTTGTTAGTTGTACGATCATTTCCCTTTGATTAATTACAACCAATTAAAATCAACGCTTAATTAAAATGGGTTACACTATTTTTTTTATAGGGTACACCAACAAGATTAGGTTTTAGGGTCTTGGAATAGTTCATTGTGAGTAAATTCTCCAAGACCACTAAACAACAACATGTATGTGTCTGGCCAGGTGAGAGTGTGAAATTCCTTTGGTATAATTAGTGTTTTTCAGGATCCTCCTCTTACAAGGGAGTTAAGCATGAGGTAGTGTGAGCAGTTAATGATTGGGATGACCCCTAGTCATAACTGAGTAGCACCGAAGATATTTCTAGGATTGTATTCGTATCTGGGGGCTTTTTGAGAGTTTCAGGATTTGCTACCCTGCCCATACGGTCGATCCTGCCTACGACCGTCTTCCTGAGCATTGGTTATATTGAGGTGACCTTAGTTGCCTTACCTAGGTATCACAAGGGGTACTTGCAGAGGCTATTCTGTAGGTGTCCTGACCAGGTAGAGGTCGGACAACACAATCGCTTTATGCATTGAAGCTAAGGGCCACTATAATTGGTTATGTACCTCCGCTTGTAATGTATGGGAGTTTCGAGCCTCTCCTAGGTGAGACATACTTGCTACATTCGGGAGCTCACATATCTTGCCCTTGGTTTGCTTGTATTTTGGCTGTAGATTTTCTTAGGAGTGTGCTCTTTGTGCTCTAGTTGGCCTTTGGGATTATGGTTACTTGAGTATATCTATGCTCTCTTGAGTTCGGGTCCTTTTATTTTCAAAATGCCTGGTATCCTATCACCCATCCTTGGTCCTAGTGCGGGCCCCGATGTCAGACTTGGGGACATCACATCTCCTTACTGTGCTCATAGATTTGGGAATGGTAATTTTCCATCCTCTACTCCATTTGTGGAGGATTTTTATTTCCTTCGCTCGGTCTTTACACTAGTGGTCACCCTCACGGGGGTGGTAGTAGATACATGAACGTTGGGTCTACACTTTAAATTCCTCTTTATGGCCCATCGTCCACCGCACTGTTTCCTTTGAATTTATTTGTCATGATCATTCCTCCCTATATCCTATAGTTTGGATTCTTTATTAAGTATTTTGGTTTGTGTTGGACTAATATGGTTGTCATGTAGATTCCAATTTTTGTACACTCTCTCCGAGGTTTCGACCCCTTCGTCCCTATCATAGGTATTATGTTTGAACTAACATATTGGTTAGGATATCACATCCACGTGCACTTATGCATTTCCTTATGACCATTCCATTTTAACCTTAGGTACGAACCCATTCCATGGTGTCATAGAACCTTCATGCTGCTTTTAGAGGTGAAACTATGTGAATGGTAGAGCTTTCCTATACATGGGTGCCCTAGTTAGATCCTTGTTGCATTTGGTGCCCATGCTACGTTTCCTCCTCTAGGTTGTGGGAGTCCTTTGTATAGTATCACCATGAGTTTGAGCAAGAGCCTCATACTCCTCTTGATCTTTTTGCTGGCCCTTTTTCCCTAGGACTCCCTTATGTCAAGTTGTAATTGCATTATCACGAGTTTTTCTTGCCTTCTTGAGCCTTACGCCGGCTTCCCTGACTTTGAGTTTCAGCCATATAGCCTGAGCTTGTCTCATGTCTAGCCATGCAGAGCCATCTTTTATATCCTTTGCAACTTGATTCCCTATTTTACCAAGAGGGGACTTTCCCCCGAGTGTCGCTATACTACACATGTATCCTTGCATTGAGCATAGGTATGTTCCACTACTTGGAACTAGTTTGTTTTCCCATATGACACTCGTCTCCTCCTAGTCTATAACTATAAAGCAGTTTTATTATTTTTCAAGCTTTTTAAATATTTGAAAAATTCCAAAAAAAATTAAGAAACCAAAAATCCGGACAAGGAAAGATGTTATCTTTGGGATCTGTCGAGTCATGTCTCCTTCGAACAGAGCACCGTATATCACATCCGTTGGTTGGGTTTATAGTTTGACTTTAGGAGTTGTACTCATTTATCTGAGTTTATCTCCACTGACTGGTTAAGCTTCCAGTCCCTATGGAGCCTCTGTCGATGCCTCTTATGTCGCAGAGATGTCCTAGTTTTGTATATTGAGTCTATGCTGCCTACATTCAGTCACCATTCACCATTATGCTCTTGTTTGAAGGAATTTGAAACCCGAGTCAGCCATTCCTCAGTTATCTTGACTTTGCATGTCAACCATTCCTGGTATAGTTACTGGTTTGTGTACCTTATGATCGAGTCCTTCCACATTATATAGCTTTGTTGAGTACCTCGTGTTGGATGATGGGGGATACCTTAATTCCCTCCTTCCAGCGGATTGCATCCCATCGACTTCAGATCATTTATTTTGGGGTTGGAATCTATAGTCATTTTTTAGTGCCTTGAGACTTGCAGTCATCAGTGGCAGGTTCTCTCGCCATTGACAGTTCTTTTGGAATACATCAATGTCCCCTGATCAATGGATTCTCTGAAGTGTTTGACGTCAACACATTTATTCACACTTGTTAGTTTGCACTCTAGTACCTTTATTCCCATTATCATTATCGGTAGGTGATCTCGCGTCTGTTAATGTTATACATCAATGACTGGTAATCAGACGATGGACTACTATGTTCGACCTCAACACCTCTATTCACATAGTAGGACTTGTACTCGTAGCGGTTTGTGTAGAAGACCTTCCAGATTGGTGGCATTTCTTATATGCTACCTCCTTGATCGTGCCAGTGTTCATGAGATTTCAGCTCTCATGAATTGATTCCAGTATATGTCAGACATTTCCAGCCATTATGGAGATCTTGATCCATTGTATATCTTCAGCCATCATGGAGATCTTGATCCTGTGTATATCTTCATCATGGATATTCCAATCTATGTATATTGTATGTGGCGATGACCACTTATGTCATATTTTGTATCATACCTATTCATGGCCATTGTACTCTTATGTATATGGGACTGCTATATGTATTTGCAATTATATGCAGAGTTGTATCATGGTACTATGCTGATTGGGTGGCTGGTCTTCCACTGGGTTCTTCATCACTCCACTTCTGGGATGGAATTATAATGTATTTCAGCCATCGTATGACCCCTCTGACCTCATACATTAGGGGGAATCTGTTATAGCTGATTTTACCACACGTGGTGAATCACACTTGTATGGCCTTCCCCTGTCCCTCTGCAGACTCTTTGGACCCCATGGACCTTTTTTATACCTTTGATGTTTCCAATATCATCCCTAAAAACATGCTTAATTTGATATACATGAATTTTAAACCCTTTCTCGCGTATATACGCGGGTTTGACCCCTAAAACCACGTACATCAGGATGTGTGCAAAAGGCCAAATTCTTTTGGAGTTTTCCTTGACATGGATCCAACTCACTTGTCTCCTAGCCTTCCGTATGCCTTGAGATCACTCGTATTCGACCCTTCATTGCCCCATTGAAGAGCTATATAAGGAATCCTTTGGATACATTGAAGAATATGTGAGAATTGAGAGCAAAGAAACTATAGTCCATTGTTGCCAAAACTTATGCTTGAGTCTGCATCCCTTTGTCCCTTGGAGCACTTTGGTGTTATTCCCAAGATTTCCTTTTTCTTGTGAGCTTTCTATCGAGAGATGATGGATTGAAGTGGTGGAGACCCAAGTGGGGGATTCAATTTCTCTGATTCGCAGACATGCCGACAGAGGTTGTATTCATTGTAATCTCTGATTTTATATTAATAGAAATATCTTTTCCTATCCAATAATGTATGTTTGAATGAATATTTTATCCATGGATGATTTCAAATGCTTATACGTTGTTGATTATATATGCTAGAGTAGATCTAACACCAATATATATAGCATGCTTGTCTCATTTACTAATTGTTGAGGAAGTAATTTATCAATTCAAGCTGGAGGTGGAAAGCTCAATGGGGATCTACTTCAACTGTCCGAAATAAGGTACGAGTTTTGATCCTTTAGTGATAGATATTTGATTTCTCTTGCATATTGGAAAGGATTGATTTCTGGAGTCGAGCTGTCTATTGTGGTACCCCAAGCCATAGGAATTTATCTCCGTAATAGATGTGATGGTACAAAAATATGATATTTCAACCGTAGAGGGAGGAGGTGGTAGGGACAAAAAAGTGTGAGTGAAAGGGGCACTGGTAACTAAGCTTGGACCAATGACATATAGGGAGGGGATGGATACTCTATCGATGGTGGTGTCAATGGAAGGGATGAGATGCCTTGTAGTGGCAGGTCCTTTAGAATTGTAGTATGTAAAATTTTTTATGTTCATAATCTTCCCATCATGGGGGAACATCAATAGTCGAAAGACAATAGAAGTGATGAATCACATCGTGTACATGTCAATACATCCAAGGAGAAGGTTATAATGTAACTAGGAATTCACAACCTTGATTCCAATCAACACAATTTTTCTTGCCAACTCAATGGGGACATTCATGAGAATGCCTTGTCATTGGGCAGTGCGACCATCGTAAGCGTGAAGAGTGGTGGTTAAGGGTTAACGGGTTAGAGATCCAAGCTTCTACCAAATGAAGGTTGACATAAGGAAAGTGAATGCACCCTCATCGATGAATGATCAAATTCTAAATGGTGACATGAACCTGGAAGGATAAAGATGATGGCATCTAAGGTTTTAATTGATCCAAGTTGAAATTGACTAACCTGGAATTAGAGGGGTCAACGACACCTAAAGTATATAACAAGGCTTTTCATTACGAATGACGAGTTCTCAATACTTCCATAGTGGAAATGGCAGATGAAGACTGGGTTGATTCATCGACGATACTGTAATTGAGAGCATATCTAGCATTGGGATTGTTCACAACACGATGCAAAGGGAACCTACAGACTTCAGCAATTCCTTCTGTGTGCGGTATCAGCATATGTAAGGACATATCGAGAGAAGTGGAGGTGAATTTCATGGAGGGATTAATCATTTCCATGATGGAGCCATATTGGTTACATTGATTCTGTAATTGAATGTCAGACGACAATGTCATAATATGATGGACACCAAAATTGATTGGTTGAATCAAAAAATTGGTTGCGTTGTTTTGTTGGACCAATGGTTGGGTTGAAACCATACCTTGATTCGGTAATGATTTCTGCAGCACCATATGAGGAGGACATTCTGGTGTTGGGTTTGGATGTGTCAGAGCGGAAGAATTGGTTTCACATTGATTTTTGTCTTGTAATAGGTGGCAGAATCGATGCATCTAGAAGAAATGGTGTGTATAATGGCTATAAACATCACAAATGGTACACAGATGGTTAGTCCAAAACTGAGGGTTGTTCCCATGTCTAGTTGGATGTTGGGGGTTTTGTGAAGGGGTGTTGGCTCCATTACTATTAGGAGGGTTGGGTTAGTGACCACCCCCTTGAGGTTGGTTTTTTCCTCAGTTCCTACCTCTCTGTATTCTTCCTTGCCTTTGTTCGTTATTGGGGTAAGGTTGATTGGGGAGGTTCTACTAAGCGTAGACCAATACATGAGGAACAACAGGATTTGGGGCCAGAGCAGGTGTAGGTTTCACAGGTGGTGGGTAGTATCCTAGAGAAACTAGAGGGGCTGCAAAACCTAGCGTTTTTCCACTACAAGTAGGTTCTAGGAAATTTGGTCCATGAACATAAGGAACAGGTGCAGGAGATGCATATGAAGTTGTGGCTCTAAGATTAGCCATTGTATGTGAAAAGCAAAGGGCATAGCTAGGTTTAGCAATAGTACGGGTGTTACTAGAGTGAGGCAGCATCGAAGGAGAGGTCATGTATAGGTGAGGATGTTGGGTAACAAAGCCAATGACTCCATCAGTAGCATGGGATGCCCCCAGCGTATTGCATCATGAGGGACCATCTCGAGGAGTATAATGTGTGATTGTGTACAGGTTAACTCGATTGGGAATAGATAAGGGAAAACTATTTTTCATTGAGTATTTATTCATCCTCGGTCTGTGGGTGCTCAGAAGCAACATCCTGGGCGATATCGGGAGTAAGGTTTTAAGAAAACAACCAAGGAATATTATTCCATCCAACTCATTTTCGCACAAACTACAACGACAATGCCACTCATGGATTTGATCTGTGATGTGGTTAGTAGTGTTCTATATATAGTATAAAAGTATTTCCATGCCCTCATTGTAACGGGTGGGAAAATTGAAGTACTTGAGGATCATCGAGGCTCAAGAGAAAAATCCAGGATAAGTGGCATGGGGCAGGTTAATGTTCTATTTGGCTGCAACACTAGTGAGTGTGCATTGGAATAGTCGCAGTTAGATAGAATCATCCACTATATTATTGGAGGAACACTATAAGTGGAAGGAAATTATATGGTTTTGAGAGTCTTCTCTCACCTTTCCCTCAAACTTAGGGATGTCCAAAGGGAGTTTGGTAGGCATGGGAGGCCACAATGGGTCATGACGGATGTGGTCATTCATTAACCTTGCCAAATATGTCTAGTTGAGAGTAGGAATGAATGGAATTCTATGACCTGGACTAGTTCTGTTAGAATAATCAACCCATATTTACCTACCTTAGACATTAATTTTAATTATTTTTTTCTTATTACCTAGGTTCCTAGATTCCATTCTATGCTAGTTTCCTTCTACAAGTCCTAGAAGTCAACACATGCTAAAACTGAGTCATGGAGTGCTTGGAAAACATCCTGGAAACAAAATTTAGCATGTATACTTTATTCTAGATCCTCCAAAGTGCATATCTACTTTTTCTGAAAAGTTGCCTTGTTTTATTCTCATTTAAGGAAAAAGAAAAAGCTAGACTAGGTGTAGTTGACTTGTTTTTTTCCCACATCATCCTCCTTCCTTTTCTCCAAATAAAATCATGCATGAGTTTTCTTTCCATACCACTTTATCTTTCCCACTTGAATTAGAAAATTTGTGAGCATCTTCATAGATTTGGAAACTGCTTTATGCACCTATGGGGGATTTGACTAGATTTAGTAAGCCTACTTTTTTTACTATTTCAAATGGCATATTTATGCATTCAATTATCTCATGTAATGATATATTTCAGCAACCTATTACTTCACAAGTTTGGCTATTGTATACTTATTGAATATAGATCATTGTTATGCTCCAGTTTCAGTCTCCTTTGGTGTGAATTTTGCATGTTTGATTAGCAATTTTGTGAGTGTAATTGTTCTATCTCTTGGGTTCAATTTCCACATGGTATCAGAGCCTTTGTATATCAATTTATCTCCTTCATTATTTCTATTTTAGGTTCGACATATTGACTAGGAGCGCATTGTGCTGATTGGAGGGCATAGTTTCTGTTCTATGGACCAATCTCAGAAGATCATCTTGACTCCATTCAATTTCTTTGAGTGGAAAGTTGAGATGGAGATATTGTTGAGAGTGAATTATCTCTACAAGGTAACTATGGCAACAGAGGGAGAGCCCAATGCAGCTGCAGAGAAAATTAAATGGCACAACAGGAGGGATGAGGCCTATGGTCTTTTGTGTCTGAGCATTTCAAGAGACCTCCTCTTCCATATTGATGGATTTCCATCACCTAATGAAGTTTGGGAGAATTTAGAAGAGATTTTTGTAAAGACAGATGATATGAGAGAAAATCAAATCGAGAATGAGATGATCTCCTTGAGTCCCAGTAGCTTTGAATCATTGCAACTCTACTTTTCCAAGTTTAAGGCCCTTATTTTGTAGTTGAAACAGCGTGGGATCGAAAAGAAGGAAGAGAAACTAGTTTTGGCCATACTTTCTAAGATTGGTCCTGACTATTCAGTGTTTGTTTCGACCTTCCATGCCACCAAGTTGACAACTCGAGCCTGGAATATGCCTAAGCTTGCAAAGTTGATGGAATCCCTCACACAGGAGCAAGATAAGTTAGTGATGATGGGAACCATCAAACCTTCCAAGATCTGGTTGCTGGAGATTCAAAGATAGATTCAAAAAACAAGAAAAAGGCTAAAAAGTGATCTAAGCAAAAGAGAGACAAGAACAAGTCTCAAGAGGAGCCCCAAGGTTCTAAGAAGAACTCCCAGAGGAAGAAGAATAAAGGATAAATGAGCAAGTGCACATACTGTAGTAAGGGCTATCATCTTGAGAGCTCTTGTATGAAAAAGAAAATTGACATGTTGACCCAACTCCTGGAGAAGAATAACATCTCCCTTCCTGATTGCTCAAAGAAGAGGGAAGGATGATCAAATTCAGAGGACAGAGAGAGAGTACATGCCTTGATTGCTGGCACATCAGGCTTACCTAGCTTCATCATAGACTCTGGAGCTTCTAGACATATGGTTTCAACAAAAGATATATTCTACTCTCTTGACATGTCAAAAGGTCCACTAATAGTTTTGGTAGATGACTCTCTCACTAATAGTTTGGCGAAGGGAAGGATTGATCTTAACCATGGTAAGTTCAATAATGTGTTGTATGTTCTAGGTCTTGCCTCTAATCTCTTGTCAGTGTATGAGATGACTCATACTGGGTCTCCAAAGAAGGTCATATTCTCCCCTGATGATGTTGAAATCACTAAGATTTTGAATGGTAAAGTCATAGCGAAAGGTGTTGTAGATCACACTTTGAAGGTATACAAGCTTTCCCATTTTCTACCCTACTCAAACCCTTCTACTCTTCTGATTCATGCTAATGAAGAAAGAAAGATTTGGCATGAAATATTTGGCCATATTAACTACAAGTATATTTCTGATTTGAGTGAAAAAGATATTGTTATCACTCTAGGAAAATCCTCTAGGTTGTAGCTCAAGGATGCCTGGTAACTTAAAAAAAATTTAGTGTTTTCTGGATGCCTGGTATGCTGCTCATATTTTCCTTTACTGATGTCAATGTTGAATGTGGACCGCTCAACCTTTGTCAGATCAAAATGAAAGCTCAAAAGCTGATATGAGCCTTCTTGTTCTCTTATGATCAGATCTTGATCATCAATCATTAAAATTCCCTTTTGAGAATAGTGCTCACAATAGGATGATAAAACAGGCTTTACATCATATGAATAAAGATCTGTTGAAAACATATAATTGCCTATACAATCATCAGTTATCATAGGCTCCTCCTAGTTTGCAAACTAATCATAAAATCCAGATTCATACCTACCTTGGGAGTACTTTGCAAACATTGAAGAATCTGATTCTAAATTTGAAAGGAGCTCACATGCTTGGTGTTGTTCCAAATATGCTTTAGACTCATAATCTTCCTGTCCAAAATCTGACTCATATTGATGTTTATCTAGCTCAGGTAAATGATGGTTTTCAAAATCAAACTGCTCTGGGATTTTCCTTGAAACACAAATTTTTTCTTCCACCTCTAAAGCATATTCAAACATAATGCTTAAAGATGAAGATTTCATTTCTAGCAGAAGAAGGGAAAGTTTTGAATGTAGTCCCATCACATAATATATAATGGCAGCTGTCTCTATGGGCCGGATCTCCAAAGGCATAGCATGAGAAGTGTTGTAGAATCTTTGATTGAAGATAGGCAAAGTTTCATCTTCCTCTCTCTTCAGAGCATAGAAATCAGCGAGATACAAATCAAGATATTTGTTCTCACCCCAATGCTTCGAAAATGCATCAGTGAATTTTGTCCAAGAGCTAATAAAGTAAGCTTTTAAATTATTGAACCATATAGCAGCATCTCTAATCAACTATTTTGAGAAAAATCTCATGATTACATCCTCATGAACAATCTAAAAATGTTCCATAAAATCTTCGAAAGATTCCAAGTGTCTTTCCATTGAAGCTTGATTCTCTCCGGAAAACTGAAGGAGATATTCAGAACATCCAAGAGGATAAGGATGAAGCCAAGAGGGAAGTTTTAATGTCTTAAACATCTTCATCCTAATTTTTATTTGAAATGCCATGGGATGATCATGAGGGATAACAATCTACTGACAAGGTTCAATGGTTATGGAAACCAGTGTTGAGCTCTGCATAGGTTTTGAATCAGTTTTGGTTTCTTCAAGGTTACATGGCTGATCAAATTTAGAAGGATTTTGGGTACAGTGTTCATTTTTATAGATGATCTGTGGCACATAATCTAAATCACCTTCTACAATACAAGCAAGCTACAAATATTCTTCTACAGATGGATGATAATCTTCAGAATATATAAAACATAAGATAATTCTTTTAACATGTGAAGGGAAAAGTATAAAGGAGCTGATAAAAAATAATAGCAGTTCATAAAGTAAACTAATGAACTAGTACCTATATTTTTAATTCAGCCTCTTCATTTTTTATCAACTGGGTCCTCCCCAGTGGAGATTTATTAAATTCAAATGGATCAGGGAAATAGAAGTCTTTGTAAATTTTCCCTAGCAGTAGGGCTAGGTTTTCTTCTGATGATCTTCTATGGGTCTGCAACAAGTGTTTCTAGTGGACACTCTTGATTTCCTCTGGTATGATCCCTTCACAGAGCCACATTTCTTCAATGGAGTTGCTAGGGATGAGATCTTCATAAGCAGTAGTGCTTGAAGATTCCTCAATCCTAAAATTTTCTGATCTACTTATAAACTTCTGAGAACTAGATGCTTCATCATAAGAGGATTGAAATGGAGGTCTATTTGATATAACAGCAGAAATGCCTCTGGAAATACCTAATTTATCTCCCCTTGCAGCTCTAAAAGTATTTCTTAGTGAAACCCTAGCTCCTCTCAGAATCTCTTCTGGATCTGAAACATGTGTCGTTGGTGGCCTCTTTGGGTTTTCTCTGGAACTTGGTCTTCTTGAAGCCACCTTATATCAATGGAGTCACCATATAGATGATTACAACCATAATAATGTCCAATATTTGTTTATCATCAAAGCATGGATCTATGTCGTCTCCCAGGGAAGCTGAGCTTCAATATCCTCTCCCCGGTGACGACGCCAGTTTGTTATCACTCCAGGAAACTCCTCTAGGTTGTAGCTCAAGGATTCCTAGTAGCTTAAAATGTTTTTAGGTTTTTCTGATATGGATCAATTCAGGTGACCTATATAACCTCCCACTCTCAAGACATGCATGAAGCTCACTTGTTTACAAGGCTTTTAGTTGCAATTGCTCAGAAATTCAACAATAAGGTGCAGGGATGGAGAACTCACCATGCTAGCAGAATTACATACAAAACACATGCATATAAATGGCTAAATCTTGATGAGGATGGTATTTATAAATCAAATAGCACTAATAAACCAATAGGATGACAACTATCATCTTTTTAATCAATCTAAAAATGACCTAAATACACATTCAGGCATAAATACAGTAAAGAAAGAGATGATGGATGAACAGATCACAACAAAAGAGATTATATCATGAATAAGTAAAATGAGAATATTGAAAACATTATTGGCTCATAAATCCCTGAAGTTGAACCTTTATTATAAAATCAATCATGGGCTTTATAGCCTTCTACAAAAAATGACAGATCTTGAAAATTCGATATGTTTCACAAAAAATACTCAGAAGTGATAGTTTTTTAGATTAGGGTTTAAAACCCCAGCTAATTATTTTTCTATCTATTATGAAAATCTAGTTCACTGAGAGAATACTAAATAACTGCAGTAGTCACCGATAATAACCACTATTGGTTCAATATGAAATTGGCACCAACAGCCAGTGTCGTGCTGGTTAACTGAAGTGACCTTTCTTATTTAATCCGCTAGAATTTTCTACCTGGTCGTCGATCAAAAGCTATGACCTCTAACCGTCGACACCCCAAACCTCAATGCTGCCATAGTGTCGGTGCCTCAAATGACTAATCTTCTCAGCATCGACGATCGAAACCCCAAGACTGAACGTATCGGAGATTTCAACTGCTAGCTTGTCGACGATCAGAAGTTGTACTCACTAATGTGTCAGAACTTCTTATCTGAACGTCACTACAGTGTTGATGCCTCAACTAACTAATGTCGTGATAGTTTCTTCATTGGAAATTGGAAACTCTTTTCTCTAGCCCATCAGCACTCCAAGCCTAAACGTATCGATGCTTTCCATCACTATCTCGTCAAAACTTTAAACCACTAGATTCTCCGCAATGGCGGTGCCGTAGCCGACTAAAACTATGAAACGTCGGCGTAATAAAGGACTACACCTCTAATCACTGTTTAAAAATGTTTCGATGGAAATAAAATTTTTTAGCAATATGCCTAACCGCCGAAGGGGTTTTTCACCTGTTATTTATCTTCCAACTTTCGGTGGCTAATGAGATGTTATGATCCTCACCCAAGCCACTGAAAGCTACAACTTGTGAAATTTTTACCCAAATAAAACAATAGAGGCTTTCAAACTGTCAGTGATATTCATATCCTTCATCGCATGAGTTAAATTCTTCATACTATCAAAATAAATTTATTTTGGGAGATAACAGATATGGTCATAGGGTTACCAAAGATCAAGTTTTCTAACGGAGTCTGTCAAGGTTGTATCCTAGGAAAACACCCAAAGCACAAGTATGAGAAAGCTATTCATGAGAGAATATTTGCACCTCTTGAGCTGATCCACAATGACATTTCTAGTCCATTTCCTCATATGTCCATGAGTCAATACAAATATGCACTGACCTTCATAGATGAATTTTCTAGGTATTGTTGGGTTTACTTGCTAAAGCATAAGTCTGAATTTTTTGACCTCTTCAAAGTCTTTAGAGCTTTGGTTGAAAACCAGTCTTGGAGGAAACTCAAGATCCTTAGATCTGACAATGGTGGTGAGTATGTCAAGTCTGATTTCATTCATTATTGTAAATATGTAAGTATTCATATGCCTCATTCAATCCCTTACACACCACAACAAAATGGTGTTGCTGTGAGAAAGAACAGATCACTGAAGGAGATGGCAACTTGCATAATGGAGGCTATGAATTCACCACCAAAGTTTTGGTCTGAGGCTATAAACTATGCATCCTACATCCAGAATAGGGTACCTCATAAGAAACTTTATGGTATGACTCCTTTTGAATCTTGGAGTGGGAACAAAATAGATGTGACCCATTTCAGGATTTTTGGCTCAAAGGCTTGGGCTAGAATTCCAACTGAAAAGAGGAAGGATTTACAGCCCCAAAGCCAAGAGTGCCTATTTGTTGGGTATTCTAAAGATTCAAAAGGGTACAATTTGATCAACTTGAGCACTAACAAAGCTTTCATTGAAAGAAGTGTTCAATTCCAAGAAGAGCCTTTAGTAGCAGTTGAAGTTGGAGAGTCTTCTTCACCACCAGATCCATTGATTGTAAGTGGAGAGACTAATGAGTTTGATGATTCTAATATTTATGATAATTATGATTTTACTTCATATCCTAATAGTCCTACAATACCAAAAAGGGCAGCAAATACCATTCAGGTAGCTGGGGAACTAGCTGGAAATCCTAGTGACACTAGGAGGACAAGATCTCAGTTCAAGAGTGCCCTTTGTGTGAAAGATACTCTATTCGCTGAGAAGTGCTATCTGATGGTTGAACCATATCCATAGACATATTAATATGCATCAGATTATCCAACATGGAAAATATCCATGAAAGAAGAATTCAGCTCACTCCAGAAGAACAACACTTGGGAATTGGTTGATCTTCCCCTGGGGAGGAAGCTAGTTCAATGTAAGTGGGTTTTCAAGACTAAGTTTGCTGCTGATGGTTCACCTTTGAAATATAAGGAAACATTTCTAGAAAATGGCTACTCACAAGTACATGGTATTGACTACAATGAAATCTTTTCACTAGTGGCAAAGATGGAATCCATAAGGCTAGCTCTAGCCATTGCAACTTCGAAGCAGTGGGAGGTACATCACATGGATGTGAAGCGTGCTTTCCTAAATGTAGATATAACTGAAGATATTTACATGAAACAATCTAAAGGGTTTTTTTCTAATCCATATTTAGTGTTCAAGTTAAATAAATCATTGTATGGGCTCAAGCAAGCCCCCAGGGCTTGGTATGCCAAGATTGATGGCTTTTTGCTATCACTGAGTTTTGTTCGATGCAAGTCTGATCCTAATGTATATTTGAAGCTGATTCATGGTTATTGGATAATTATTGTCTTGTATGTGGATGACCTTCTGATTATAGGAAGTTCAAAGAAAGAGATTACCTCCTTGAAGGATGTAGTGAACCATGCATTTTCTATGACATATTTAAGATTGTTGAGCCAACTCTTGGGTCTCGAAATTGCTCAATCCCAACATGGAATCAAATTAAATCAGTCCAAGTATGCTCTATATTTTCTGAACAAGTTCAACATGAAATACTGCAAGCCAAGCAAGACTCCCTTCCTTTCAGGAGTTAAGGTTGAAGAAGCGGGTTCTTCTCCTATGGTAAATAATACACTGTATAGGCAGTTGATTGGGTGTTTTCTTTATCTTACACACACTCAACCTGATCTATATTATGCATTTAGTGTGGCTTTGAGATACATGGATCAGCCTCATGAGATCCATTTGAGAGCATCCAAAAGGATCCTAAACTTTGTTGAAGGAACAAGAACTCATGGGATCTTCTACAAAGCAAAACCCGGTCTTGATTTGATTGGGTTTACTGACAGTGATTGGGTAGTTGACAACACAAATCAAAAGTATACATCAATATATGTGTTCATGCTTGCAGAAGGACCAATCATCTGGTCAAGCAAGAAGCATAGTGCCATATCACTCTCATCTACAAAAGTAGAGTATAGAGGAGTTGTAAATGCAACAACTCAATGTTTGTGGTTGCAGGGGATACTTTGAGAATGTGGTTTCGAATCAGAGTTTTCAACTATTATCTAATGTGATAATCAGAGCACCATTGAAATCTACAATTCTCTAGTTCAGAGACAGTGAACCAAGCACATTGAGATCCATACGCATTACATCAGACAGCTTGTGCATGATGGCACCATTGATCTACTTTTCTGTGCATCTTCAGAAAAAGTAGAAAACATCTTCACCAAATTTTTTTGTGAGAAGACCTTTAGCAATCTCAAATCACTACTGGGGATTACTGATCATGCTGTGAAGCATGATTGATGACAATATTTCCAAAAATTTTGTTTTTCCTATCCATGTTTAAGGGAGGATTTTTCGACTAGGTTTTTGCCTCTTTCCTTGGTTGAATGGACAAGCAATATGTAAAGGGTGACTAAGCCTTGTTGCTAGGCCCATATTTACCTACCTTAGACATTAATTTTAATTATTTTTGTCTTATTACCTAGGTTCCTAGATTCCATTCTATTCTAGTTGCCTTCTACACGTCCTAGAAGTCAACACATGATAAAAATGAGTCATGGAGCACTTGGGAAACATCCTGGAAACCAAATTTAGCATGTCTACTTTATTCTAGATCCTCCAAAGCACATATTTGCTTTTTCTGAAAAGATGCCTTGTTTTATTCTGATTTAAGGAAAAAGGAAAAGCTAGACTAGGTGTAGTTGACTTGTTTTTTTTCCAACATCCTCCTCCTTCCTTTTCTACAAATAAAAGCATGCATGAGTTGTCTTTCCATACCTATTTATCTTTCACACTTGTCTTAGAAAATTCATGAACATCTTCATAGATTTGGAAACTACTTTATGCACCTATGGGGGATTTGACTAGATTTAAGCCTACTTTTTTACTATTTCGAATGGCATATTTATGCATTCAATTCTCTCATGTAATGATATATTGCAGAAGCCTATTACTTCACAAGGTTTGATATTGTACACTTATTGAATACATATCAGTGTTATGCTCCTATTTCAGTCTCCTTTGGTGTGAATTTTGCATGTTTGATTAACAATTTTGTGAGTGTAATTGTTCTATCTATTGGGTTAAATTTCCACAAGTTCTGGGAGGGCCAAAAATGGTGCTGGGGCCGACAGGCATGTAGTTACCATGGGAAAATGGGGTTCAGTAGGGTTGACTTCCGACAATAGAATTAGTCACTGGAATGGTGTGAATAGCCAAAATTTCGGTATATGGGCCATTTCCCTCATGCATGAATGTAGGAATGGTGTGAACCATGGTAGCTAGAGTAGGGCCACAACTAATGGGTGGATAACAAGAAATAGTGTGTGTGGTTGTGAGGGGACCACTAGGACTAAGGCCTATAGGTCCAGTAGAAGGGATACCTTCTATGATGGGTGGATAGTTTTGAGGTCCATTACCAAAATCATCCCTTTGTAGGGGTTGGAAGGTGCACTAGCCATGGGGATAGATGGGGTAGTGAACAAGGTAGGTCTGTATTAATAGGAATCTGATTATGAATCAGATGCAGTGTATGTCTCTTATGGTGGTGAACAACCTTGAATATGGATCTGACAATGGAAATTCAAGGAACCAAACATATGGGTGTTCCCCCTAAGTATATGGGAGTAGCATGGGTGAGAAATGTTGACGTGATGGTGTGCTATATGACGAATTAAGGCTTGAGGGTGGGAAACACAAGCTCCAAAATCCAACTATAGCCAAGTGTGTAGAAGGAGAGTCGATAAATGGTGGCACACAGTCCAAACATGAATCTCTAAAATCGAACTGCAACAATGTGTCATACCGGGTGAGTCTACAACAATGCAGCCAGAAATCGAACAAGAAACACTACCTATGAATAAAATGGTGCACTAACCTATGGGGTATAAGTGAAACCAAGCTCCTAGCTACAATATGGAAGACCCTAAAAAATCATATCCTCTACTGGGTGATGAAATCCATAGTCCAACAATACGAAATGGAAGAACCAAAGGCTAAGAGAATCCCACTACTGAGAGGGACCTTGAGTAAAATATCCCTAAAAGACTAGAAACTAGTCTACCTCATTCATGAGACATTTGGGATGGTTTCCTGGCACTTTATCCCTTTGGTCCTCAACATGCACAAGGAGGACTATGCAGGGTTATCCTTTGGTACATAATGGACCGTGGTATTCCACCATGACTTACAGAACGCCTTCTTTGTGGATAGCTCACAGAGTGGGAGGCCCCCCTAATAAATTCATTGTGACCGTGTCAACAAATACTAGAGGATTTTGGTTCCCTAGAAGATAACAACAATGTCTCATATGTAAGTGACAAAGGGATGTTGTTTGGATTCCTATCCCCGCTGTCCTAACTTAACTACAATATTGTTTTGGTCCTCAAGTGAGGTTACAATGTTGGTTGAGTTAAGATAAATTTTAAGTTCATCTTAGGGTCATGAACCAAGCATTTATTTTAAGGTTTGAGATGTGTGCACAAGTGGAGTGTGATCTCTCAAATCCAACACTCTTTTCAAGAGATCCAAATGCTGAAAAATAAATAACAATACTGAAAGTAACTGCTTTTCAACACGTAAAAACTAATTCTGCCAGATAAAAGAACATATGTAAGAAAATAAAAACACTAGGAACTCTATAGGGTGTAGGAAACACACGAGAGTCCTCAAATACCAAGTTCAACCAAGATAGGACTATCCCTTTCTAGTCCTCAAATGCTGATCCCTTTGGTCCTCAACATGCACAAGGAGGACTATGCAGGGTTATCCTTTGGTACATAATGGACCGTGGTATTCCACCATGACTTACAGAACGCCTTCTTTGTGGATAGCTCACAGAGTGGGAGGCCCCCCTAATAAATTCATTGTGACTGTGTCAACAAATACTAGAGGATTTTGGTTCCCTAGAAGATAACAACAATGTCTCATATGTAAGTGACAAAGGGATGTTGTTTGGATTCCTATCCCCGCTGTCCTAACTTAACTACAATATTGTTTTGGTCCTCAAGTGAGGTTACAATGTTGGTTGAGTTAAGATAAATTTTAAGTTCATCTTAGGGTCATGAACCAAGCATTTATTTTAAGGTTTGAGATGTGTGCACAAGTGGAGTGTGATCTCTCAAATCCAACACTCTTTTCAAGAGATCCAAATGCTGAAAAATAAATAACAATACTGAAAGTAACTGCTTTTCAACACGTAAAAACTAATTCTGCCAGATAAAAGAACATATGTAAGAAAATAAAAACACTAGGAACTCTATAGGGTGTAGGAAACACACGAGAGTCCTCAAATACCAAGTTCAACCAAGATAGGCTCACATACAAGCAAATAGTGACTGCAAAACACACCAATGGGGATGTAGGAAATCATATATGGAAAAACAGAGTGAGGAAAGGGGAAAACACATATAGGGGGTCTTTAATGGGTCTAAAACGCCTCAAATATATTGAAAACTGCTAGTCACGCCTATCAATAGAACTGGTGCAGTCAGAGTCGCACAAGACTGAAAAAAGTCGTGATCGAGACGAAAAAACAACCAAAAACACAACCTGCAATTAACAGGTGTTTTCATGCAACAAAGCACACCAAATAGGGTCACATAAGTGACTTGGTTCATTATGGAAGGCTCAACAAATGTGATATGGTTTTTGGGTTCATGTCACACTTATTCGGGAAAAATATGCGACCTAGGTTGCACTTATCAGGAAAAAAGGTGTGACATGGGTCGCACCTTTCTACTGAGAAGGTGTGATCCAACCGAGACTGAAAGTTTTATGTGAAAAAACTTCAGTTAGGGCCTGGGGACAAACACTATGAAGGGACTAGTTTCAATCTTCCAAAATGGGGTTATATCTTGGATTAATGAGGGTACCCAAGTAGAAGAAACTAGTAAAAAAACTTGCAAAAATAGAGATCCAAGAGGGTAGAGCCAATGGATTCGCCAAAATTGTAGTGTATATTTCTCTCTAGCTACATGCAAAAGCACCTATTGTTAGCACTCAGAATTTAGCCCCAGTTGTGAAAGGATAATCCCAAGGTAACCATAAAACCAATCTTTAGGAGGAAACTAGATTCTTTCCTTCCAGAGAGGGATCTCTCAATAGCTAAACTCAAAGATCATATATATTTTGAAAAAAATGAAATTTAATAGTAAGAATGGATGAAACAGGGGGCCATTGCGCATGGAGTCAAATATGAAAAGTAAGCAATGACATTGCTTTCCAATGGAGTTCTTAAAAGAGGTAGGGTAGCTAATTTTTTACAGTCAAAATGTTGGTTGTCTGGTGATAAGGAAGAGTAAGAAACAATCCATTAATATGGGCATCTAAATATGAATCCAATATTAACATTAGTGGAAAAAGGTTTTTGAATGCTTGAAATTAGAGGATGAGAGCATAAGATTATGAATTCTAAACCAATATACACTTATTCAAGCATGAAAAGATAACAAAATGGAAAGGTAAACATGAAACACATTCACATGAAGGAAAGAAAGCACATACTATAAAATAAATATGAAAAGAATAATTGATAGAAAACCTGCTTGGCTCTCAAATATGTATTAATCCTAAAGCTCTCTGACAAAATTCATCTTTTGCTCATAGGTTCCAACCCTCAATACATTGAAAAATGTTTCTTAAATACATCAAAGCTCCTTGAGATGCTAAATACCTACATGCTAAAAATAGGCATATGTAATTTCCTTATTACATTTTTCAATTAAATTTAACAAACTATTCCTATATTCTAGCACACAAATCTAATCTATTAACCAAAAATATAATTAAGTTGCAATAAATCTAGAAAGGATGCCAAGTGATTCGAGTTGTTGACTGTGCCTTGCTGATTATGTTCTCTAAGTCCTGAAAATGCTCCAAAAATGTTGCTTTAGATGCTTTGCTATCATTCTAGTTGTTATTTTGAAGCCATCAAGTTGATTTTGTGCCATGAATATAAATATGATTACTACAGCTGTCCTAAACTTATGACTTGTCAAATGTTGGAGATGCTGGAATTAAAACTGTTTTCTTAAACTATGACAATAAATCTTGAGCTTTTATCCTCTAACTGCTTTACTGAAAATGGAATGCTCTAACACCTGTGCTCAAGGATTGATAATCCACAACCCCGTTTTTGGACAAAACATGTTTAAATTCCAAGTTTGGAAAACCTTGTTCAAACTATTCTAAAAACTTTTCCACATTTTGGTTTTATGAATTTCATAAATAAAATTCAAAAACCATCCACCATTTTAGAAAACCATGCCTTGTTTTGCTTCTTTATTTTTTCATTTTGAATCTAATTGTTTATGAATCTCATAAAATGAAATTCAAAACCAATTTCCCAAAATAAATGAAAATTCATAAACAATTTTCATTTCTTTGTGGAAACCACCCATTGATTGTGAATACCATGTCTTGTTTTTCCCCCATCTTGAATTTTGAAATTTATTATTTATGAATTTCATAAAATGAAATTCAAAAGCAATTTCTCCAAATCAACGAAAATTGGTAAACAATTTTTTTGTTTCCCTTAAATACTATCCACTAGTTCAAAAACCATGTCTTGTTTTGGATTTGGAGCAAGTTCATTAGGGAGGCAAATTTTATAACATAAGGTTTGGGATATTAGGAAAATTTCGTGGACATAAGAGTTTATACAATATACTTTATTTAGATGAGCTGAATAGTGGTTGGAGAAGATGGTATAGGTTCGAGCAGAATAAACATAGGAGTGACACGTAGTAAAAAGTAAAACCATGGTAAAATTATGCTACCACTTCTAAAAGTTACCCATCGAGCTACTTGCAGAGTAAATGGTGGCCGCTCATCCAAACTTTAGTCCTTTCCAAAATTTAATATGATGTCTTTAGAGATTTGTGCCAAACCATATCACTTTGGATTTAAATATTAATATAAATATATAAAACATTTATATTAATAATAAACCCTTTTCATGTTTTTAATAAATACTTGGGTAAATTTGGAGGTTCCACCATTATTTTGTCCGTTGGCCAGATTTAGGAGCTCTACCAATTCACTAATTTGCTCAGTTAAATATAGAAAATTTCTCCATTATCTCTTGGTCATATCCTTAGGTGCCATTATAAACCTTGATCCTTTTCTCTCCGTTGTTATCCCATCCTTTGATTTTCAAATTAGTGTGCAACTTCTCCAGGAGGATCACTTAACAACCGTCAATATCATCCATCTGTTATATTGATCGTTGATCAAGGGTGGTCTTTAATAGTTCTACTGATCCTCAATTTGTTATTGGTCGTACATGTTCTCCCAATGGACCCCATCTTCTCCATTTATCTTGTCCATCCTTCATCTTCACCATCGATTAAGGATAAACTTTAAACTTTCTGCCTATTCCAAATACATCTTTTGTCGTGCATCTCCTCACAACAGATTCCATATCCACCGTTGATCTCATCCACCTTTTCCCTCCACCATAGATCTAAATGGACCATTAGACCTTTCCATTGATCACCAACTTTACTTTTTCCTTGCAACTTTAAACAACAAATCCACTACCCACTATAGAACTTCCCGCTCGAAAATCTGGATTGTCGAAAAATGTCGTTGCATACCACAAGTGCTTTTTTTCTTTATTTTTAGCCACCTTCAAACTTTAACCTATGGTTTTATGAGTAAATAAAAACCTTGGTGTGCGATTCAATCATCCATTTTATAACCCCTTGGTCATGTTACCAAAATTTTCACATAAAATATCCTTATTTCTGTGTAATCCCCTTCTTTCTACCTATTAACCAAAATAGTGCTAACAAGTAGCTCCAACTAGGGAAGTTATCCTCCCTTTGAGGTAGCAAAGAACCCACAAACTAGTTCCATTACATTGAACTATTCCAAAACCTTAATATGTAACTTGTTCCAAACTCTAAAAACTTTGAAACCTTATTGAAACCCAAAAAACAAATGAAGTTGTACTAAAAATCAAATGCTGAAAACCAAACCAAAACTATTGCATCCTTTGTACAAGCTGGAAATTCAAAATAAAACCAAACTACTCACTACTAAAATAAAACCAAAACTCCAAATCAAACTGAGAAATATGCTTGGTGTTCAAGCTTATTGCAAATACTCCTACTCTAAGATGTTGAAACAACTTCAAAATCATGTGATAACAAAGATCCAATGCACCCAATCAAGCAAATGACCACTTGATTGAATCTCACATTTAGCTTCTCCAGACATAAATAGAAATTTAGGATATGATGAATCAACATATAACAAAAAATCATACCCACAGTTTATGAATTATGCAAAGTTCTGCTTCTCTAGTGCTTGCAACATACTTGCAAAAGGGTCTTCAAGACAACGAAGAATGACTTCTTGTTAATGTTCATAAAAAATAATTAGGCTTATTTCATTCTTATTTGTTGGTTGTTTTTCCATTTCATTAAAATGAATATCATTTTCCAATGGAGTAGAAGCCATATGTTTTTCTTTCGTATCATCCATAGCAGAAGAAATCTTTGTACATTCTTGTAAAACTTCAAATGCAATAGCCACCCTTTGAATATGAGGAATATCCTTTTGACAATCAAACAATTTTGAATTTATTTTCTCAAGAGAGGTATTTTGATTAGTAACATATTCATGTTCAAAATGATGCAATTCCACAACTACCTTTTCAATATTTTCTTGCAACTCATGATTAACATTTTGTTGAGCTTGTAGCATGTCATCATCCTTACTATCTTCCTGTGGATTTGTTTGAAAAGTGTCATATACCAGTGTGTTGTTTTCTTGAAACTTTAAAACGTTTGTTGACTTACTCCTTTGATTTTCCATATATTCAGCTTCAAAAATCTGATTTTTACACACTTTATTTTGAAATAAAGTTTCAGAAAAGAAATGGTCTGAAAATAAATTTGATTAACTATCCTCATCCTTATCTTAATCATTTAAAATCTTAATATCTTCATCGAACTCAAGGAAAGGAACATGAATTTCTACATCAAGATGCTGATCTATTTCATTTTCATCCAAAGAGAGAGTTACTGTTTGTTGGAAATTTTCTTGAATATATTGACAACTACCCTCTAACATTCCCTCTTGATGCTAAAAATAATCCTCATAAAACTCTTTAATTTCTTCATCCATTAATTCTTCATCTCCATAATCATCTTCCATGTGTTGCATAAAATTTTCAAAAACTACTTGAAAACAGTTTTCAAATAATGATAAAGATGGGTGACTTTCCTTATAGTTTTCATAGAATGTTGAATGAAAATATTCCAAGGAATACAAACTGGAAGTTGGAAAAATTCCATACCATGATCTTTCCTTTCCTTCCAAAGTGGCCATGAACATCTTCATCAAGGAATATTCATTCCATTTAACATTTATCTTATGTGAATGCATATGAAACTTAATCAAATGTAATGCAACATCATCTCCTTCCTCATCTTTAAATTTGGGAACATATGTTTTCCAATCTATACAAGGCATTCAACTTGGAAAACCTGGAATATGTGAATGATTCATAGGAGCTTACCTTACAGATTGTAAATCCATCTTGAGATAGTGGAGTCACCAGTGAAACTTTGATTTCTGGATCTTGCTGACAGTGGAATCACCTGGTGAATGATATACAACCTTCTTTGTGTCTGACTACTATTCACCTTTAGTAATCATCTTTCATGTTTGTTGTTTCTTCGAGGGAATATTTCACATTCGATCCTCGGCAACGGTGCTAAGATGTTAGCACTCAAAATTTACTGTCGGTTGTGAAAGGATAATCGCAAGGTAACCACAAAACCAATGTTTAGGAGGAAAGCAAGCTTATTTCCTTCTAGAGAGGGATCTCTCAAAAATAAAACTGAAAGGCCAGAGATATTTTGAATGAAATGAAATTTAATAGTAACAATGCCTGAAACAGGTGGTCGTTGGGCATGGAGTCAAATATGGAAAACAAGTAATGGAAGTCCTTTTCAATGGAGTTCTTAACAAAGGTATGGTAACTACTATTTTACAGGAAAAATATTGGCTGTCTAGAGATAAGGAAGAGTAAGAAAAAATCCATTAATATGGGAATCTAAACATGAATCCAATATTAACTTTGGTTGAAAAAGGTTTGTGAATGCTTGAAATCAAAGGATTGGATCATAATATTATGAATTCTAACCCAATATACGCTTATTCAAGCATGAAAAGATAACAAAATGGAAAGGTAAACATGAAACACATTCACATGAAGGAAAGAAAGTACAAAGTGTAAAATAAATAACACAAGAATATCTGGAAGAAAACCTGCTTGGCTCTGAAATATTTATTAATCCTGAAGCTCCCTTATAAAATTCAGCTCTTTCTCACATGTTACAACCCTCAATACATTGCAAAATGTTGTTTAGATACATCAAAGCTCATTCAGATGCTAACTACCTACATGCTGAAAATAGGCATATATAACTACATTGGTCAATTAACTTTAACAAACTATTCTTATCTTCTAGGACACAATCCTAATCGATATACCAAAAATATAATTAAGTTACAATAAATATTGAAAGGATGCCAAGTGATTCGAGTTTTTGACTGTGCCCTACTGATTGTGCTCTTGAAGTTCTTAAAATGCTCCAAGAATGTTTATTTAGATGCTTTGCAATCATTGTGGTTGTTATTTTGAATCCATCAAGATAATTTTGTGCCATGAATAGAGACATGATTGCTACATTTGTCTGGAACTTTTGACTCATCGCATGTTGGAGTTGTTGGAATTAAAATGTCTTGCTTAAAATATGGCAAGGAATATTGAGATTTTATCCTCTAACTTCTTTCTCGCTCTGAAAACCGAATGCTCTAACACCTGTGCTCAAGGATTGATAATCCACTGCCATGATTTGGCACAAAACATGTATAGTTTCCAACTTTGGAAAAACCTGTTCAATCTGTTCTAAAAACTTTTCCACATTTTGGTTTTATGAATTTCATAAATGAAATTCCAAAACCATCCACCATTTTAGAAATCCATGCCTTGTTTTGTTTCTTTATTTTTGAATTTTGAGTCTAATTGTTTATGAATCTCATAAAATGAAATTCAAAAACAACTTCCAAAATAAATGAAAATTCTCAACATAAACAATTTTTATTTCTTTGTTCAAACCATCCAGTAATTTTGAATACCATGTCTCGCTTTTACCTGATCTTGAATTTTGGATTTAATTATTTGTGAATTTCATAAAATGAAATTAAAAAACAATTTCTCCAAATAGATGAAAATTGGTAAACAATTTTTTTGTTTCCCCTAAAAACCATCCACTGATTCGAAAACCATGTCTTGTTTTGGATTTGGAGCAAGTGCATTCGAGAGGGAAATTTTATAACATAAGGTTTGGGATACTAGGAAAATTATGCAAACATAAGAGTGAAGTGTAAAAACTTGTTTAACACTCCTAATAATTCTAAAATTCCCACAAATATTCGACAGCCCACACTCTGATAAAAAAAAAAATATATTGATGAAAGATGGTATTACAATGAAAGGGAGGCTTGTATAAATATGCACACATGGGTTTCCTTGGTGAGGAGACATAACCTTTCATAAGGTCTCTCTTCCTTATATTTAGTTATTAATATTTAATTTATTATTTGTTTAGATTTACTTATTTATTATTTATTTAGGTATGTAACATTGTCTTCCCCTTAAGGGAATCTTTGTCTTCCAAACTTTGTTTTAGTGAAGGACTTATTAGTTATATTTTTTCGTAACATCTCTTCGTGTCTCAATGGAATTGTAACTCTGACATAGGATGAAACATGGTGATATAATTTTCAAATCCCTGGACTAAAACGTTGCATTTTCTGGGAAGTGATCCATCTAAGATTTACCTTAATCGAAGCTGATTGTTGGTCACTTTGTTGGATAAATATTCTTATTTTCTGTTTAGGTTGTATATTTTGTGTTCTTCCACATATGAAATCATAACTTCCTTGTTTATGTTCATTTTGACTCCGTTGTTGGTCAAAATTACTTTTATAATTGGGGCGTTGATATGGAGTTTTGATTGTTCGCTTTTCTGTTGGATTGACATATTTTTAAATTGTGATGAGGATTGAATTTGTTTTTTCTTCTTTTTCCAACAAATCTTTATCATTCTTAAGGTTCCTGGTCATTTCTATTGCAATTTCTCATCCTCTTTAAGATTATGAATTTGATCTATTAGATCTTGTTTATGCTTCTTAAGGTGACCATTCTTTTCGATATTTTATAATAGTTTCTTATAAAGATCTTGATTCTCATCTTCTACCCTTTGATTTTATTGTTCCTTATCCTTATCCTTATTGATTTGAAGAAGAAACTTTTGATTATGATCTCTTAGATGAGAGGTTTCCTCTACTTTGTCCATGGTGACTTTATCAAATTCTTTTTGCATATTCTGTATTGATTTTGTATCTTCTTAAGAAAGCACTTTCGAGAATTCTTTGAAGTCTTTAGTCGACACAACTCTTGAACTTGACTTCAGTGTAACATCCTGGAATGTGACATTATTCTTTTTGTAAGGAAATGTCAAAAATGATTTCCTTCTGTTGAACATGAAGGTACCCAATGTATCTAACCAAGGAGACCCTAGAATTATATCAACCTTGTCTTGATCCATTGATACCATGGAAACAATACTGAATTGAGTTAGGACTTTGTAATCAGCGATTGATAGTTGTAGGTTATTAAGCTCATATTTCTCATCAAAAATAATCATATTATTGTCAATTATATCCAATTATTAAAACATTAATTGGTTTTCTAGGTCAATGTTTATACAATTCTTCTTGGTTGTATGGAAAATAGCGATGCAGGCAAACTTCTCTTGAATATGTCCATACATTTTTAATATGTAGTGTGCATGTTTTTTAAAAGTTTGTGAGAATATTCCTTGTTTTTTGTAATGAGACTCCATTTTGTTATGATTCTTATCCCAAGTTATATCAAAGAAAGACAATTTTTATATTGTATAGTGTACTACACTCTTCAATAATTAATGTTTTCCCTTTAAGACTTCTTGTATATTAAATGTAGATTGGGTGGATGGGAAGAAGCAATGTTACCCTCCCCACCCAAGTTCAAATCCTGGGGATTAATTTTATAAAAAATAAATATTTTAGTCTTAAATAGACTTGTAAAGCACTTTAATCCTAAAAATATGATTGATCATTTACTCTATTATTTAATTATTTTTCTCCACTCTATCACAAAACCTATTTTTATTAATATACTGGTTTTTTTATTAAAAAAAACAAGTGCGGTGTCGTAATACAATTAGTTTTTTTTTTATTTTTTCTTTTAGTTTTCTCCTTTCTTCTTTTTCTCCCCTTTTTTTTAACTTCTCTTTTATTTTTATTTTATTTTTATGTTTTTTAGTAAGGTCAAAGACCTTTGAACTCAGAGAATCTCTAAAAATTACCAAAAAAAATCTGAAACTTTGGCTAAAATCCGAAATGAGCACAATCCTGAGGAAGGGCTGCCTCTGATACCAATCAAGCGTAAAAAATTCTTTAACACCTGTAATAATTCTAAAATTCCCACAGATGTTCGATAGACCACATTGTGATAAAGAAAATACTATATTGAGGCTTGTACAAATACCCACACTTTCCTTGGTCACGAGACATAACCTTTCATAAGGTGTCTCTTCCTTACATTTAGTTATTAATATTTAATTTATTATTTGTTTATATTTATTTATTTATTATTTATTCAGGTATGTAACAAAGAGTTTATACAATATAATTTATTTCGTTGAGCTAAAGAGTGGTTTGAGAAGATGGTATAGCTCCCAGTGGAATAAAAATAGGAGTGACACATAGTAAAAAGTAAAACCATGGAAAAATTCTACTACCACTTCAAAAAATTACCCATTGAGTTACTCGAGTGAGCGGAGTAAAAGGTGGCCACTCATCCAAACGTTAGTCCTTTCTGAAATTTAATATGATGTCTTTCGATATTTGTGCCAAACCATATCACTTTGCATATAAATATTAATATAAATATATAAAACATTTATATTAATAATAAACATTTTTCATGTTTTTAATAAATGCTTGGGTAAATTTGGAGGTTCCACCATTATTTTGTCCCTTGGCCAAATTTAGGAGCTCTGCCAATTCACTAATTTCCTCAGCTATATATAGAAAATTTCTCCATTAGCTCTTGGTCATAGCCTTCTGTCCCAGTATAAACCTTGATCCTTTTCTCTCCACTACTTTCCACCGTCGATCTCAACCATCTGTCAAATTAGTGCACAACTTCTCTACGTGGATCACTTAAGAACCGTCGATCTCATCCATCTGTTATACCTACCGTTGATCAAGGGTGGTCTTTAATAGTTCCGCTGACCCTCAATTTGTTACTAGTCGTGCATGTTCTCCCAGCGGACCCAATCTCCTCCATTGATCTTTTCCATCCTTCATCTTCACCGTTGATTAAGGCTGCACTATAAAATTTCTGCCAATTCCAAATCCATCTTTTATCACACATCTTCTTACAGTGGATTCCATATCCACTGTTGATCTCATTTACCTTTTTCCTCCACCATAGATCTAAATGGACCGTTAATCATTTTCGTTGATCGCCAACTTTACTTTTTCCTTGCAACTTTAAACAACGGATCCACTACCCATCGTAGATATTCTCGCTTGAAAATATGGATGGCCGAAACATGTCGTTGCATACCACAATCTCTTTTTTCTTTATTTTTAGCCAGCTAGAAACTTTAGCCTATGGTTTTGTGAGTAAATAAAAACCTTGCTCTCTGATTTAATCATCCATTTTATAACCCCTTGGTCATGTTACCAAAATTTTCACATATAAGATCCTTATTTCTCCTTAAGCCCCTTCTTTTTATCTGTTAACCAAAATAGTGCTAACACCTACCTTAGATCAACGAGATCTAAGGGTAGAGTTCATTGTGCAAGGGAAAAATTCAACCTTAACTTACTAACAAACGATAACTAATATTTTCATATTTTCTAATTTTTTTAATAAACAAATACAACATACCTTTTAAGAAGTGGGTCACTACAGTCATTTGAGGATATGTTTTGATGGCTTCCACCATCTGGTTCTCCAATTTTCTCCAACAATGGTTGTCAAAGGGGGTATGGATCAAGGAGTGTATCGAGTAAACTTAACATACAATGTGGAATGGTGTGGAAAAAGGTGTGGTTGGAAGTGGTTTCATAAGTATGATGAAATTTCAAAAGCTCAAAAGTGTTTTTGGGGAGACCTTCACAATGCATTTATAGGGTAATCCAATATTTTCTTGTCCATGGTTTCTCATAGTGCATGGTATTTGTCCATGGTTTTTGACCCATTCTCATTTTAGGGTTTTTTGTTCCTTTATTGAGAGAATGGGGTTATGTTGCAATAAATTCCCATCTTCCATGTATTTATGACGGAAGGAATAATGATATATTGGACCAATTTAGTTGGAATTTAATTGTGAAGGTAAAAAATGGAGGGAATAATGGTGGGATTATGATGTATAATTATGGTGTGGACCATAGAGAGCTATGTGGACAATTTTTTGTGTTAACAAGGAAGGAGTCCAAATCCTCATGCATAACGCTTGCTAAAGGAGGCTCAGATTGCTAGACGTCCATTGCAGTACTGATCACCTTTGATTTTTGTTCCTCTTCCCTGATGTCTTGCACACTAGTGCCAAGGTTCATTGAGATTTGATTGTGTATCCTCCATCGCATTTTCTATTCCTGAATTTCCCTCTTCATGCTCCATGGACACCACAAAGATCAAACAAGGGAATGGAGAACTCTTCTAAGTCTATGTACCATCATACCATCACTCAAACTCTGTGTTCCATTTTAGGTGTTTCAGTTTGTATGTCACAATCCAGGTCACGTATGTCATTTCTTATATCCAACAACATGTCTACCATGGATCCTAATTGTCTAGAAAGGGTCACTTCCCTTACCTCTTTATTGTGAGTAGGATGAGCAGTGCCTCTCTAGATGGGAGCATAGTGGTGTTCCCTCACTATCTTTGCGCTTTCTCTACCACTCTTGCCTTGGTCACAAATTCTACACTAGTTCTTAGAATAGAGATAATGCCATTGAGTTTGGACATTTGGGGCCCAATAGCTCATTATATTTCCCTCCTCATGTACCAAGTGGCGATACTTCCATCATTTCATTCCCTCCCACTTCCATAATTGCACATTGAATGAGCCATATGATGTCAAGCAAGCCAATTTACGAGAGGGGGGTGTGGTTAATGCATGTCCTACATGTATGTTTCCTGTAGATAATGTGTTTTCCTTTTGTCACAAATTCATCGGGTTTGTCCTGATAGCACCCCATCTAGGGGTTTTGCATCCGCTTTTAAAAATAGGAACAATGAGGATTTTTATCTAGAGTTTATGAAACCCTACTTGGCTATTAAAATTTAGAGAATGCAAATGTGAGGCATGAAAATAATCCCACCAATTTTTAAGATTTATGCTTTGGTATTCTTTGATGTCAGTATAGTTCCCTTTTCCAAGCTGCATAAACCTGAACTCTATGTCCTTTAAAGAAAAAACTTATTCCTCTATAGAAAGCATTCAAAAGTTGTCCAAGATATCAAGAGATTTAAAAATCCTTTTAAGTAATGAATTGCAAACTCTCAAGGGAATCATATTGTTTCCATTTGTTTATGATCTAGAATTTGCGTCCAAAATTTCTTATGATCTAGCTTAGAGATGTACACAAACTTCTTTCACTTTATTTTTATATAACACATTTCTCCCCATTTTAATTAGGGATTGGCTCATATGTATCTTGTTGGAATTAAAGACTTAATAGAATCATCCCTAATGATTCTTCTAGCACCCTTGCAGCCTTGGTCATTCTATTCTCATTTTACATGACACCACAATAGCGAACTTGTTCATGGAAATAGAGACAAATGTGGTAAAATCATGATAGAGTTCTTTAATTCCGTCCTTATTTAATAGTATATTTAATTCATTATTTAAATCCATTGAAATAGATAATTTTTATTTTCATCAAAAATGAACTAAATTAAATTTATGGGGCTTATATGCTTGTCAAAGTTTAAAGTTAGGTTTAAAGATGAATGTTTAAAGTCATGGTCATTTAAGATGTCAAAAGTTACTACTTGGTTATAATATAAGATATCACTTTATTTTACGACATTACAATCAAGTCCATGAATACAAGTGATTTGTTTGGATTTCAACCACTTCATAAGACCATTGCAAAATGTTACATCTTGAAAACTACAAAACCTTATTAACTTGCTATCAAAAAAATTCTCAAACCGAGTTTTTCATGATTTTTTCGTATCTCCTAGCTAAAACAAGGTCCTCATCTAACCATAAAAAATTAAGGTTGAAACCTCACTTAAAATAATAGTTATTATTCTATATTAGTCTCTTAACAAATATATATCCATTACATCTTTTAAAGGTAAATATTACATCTTTTAAACGGTAAATATTTTATTTTAAGTGATTATAAAAACAATTTTCATTTAAATTATGTTTTTTAATTAAAAAAATTTAAATTAATAACAACAAATATATAAATCTTTTATCATCCATATCTCAAATATCCATCCATATATACTAATTGAAATGAAAAGATCATTATACTCATTGAAAAGATCTTTTGTGTAAGCCCGGAAAAATGTATTTTACTTTACAAGCTACTCCTTCGTTCACTCACTCGACGAAAGGATATCTCGATCCTATCCGACTTGTGACGCACAAATTGCTGACGCATCCATCCGACGCAAGATAATAATATGCTGTCCAGCATCACAAGTAATTTATATTTTATTGGATGTGATGTATCATGTGTTTCACGTGAATCTGTTATCCCGAATTTGAAACACTTTGGCTTTAACATTCCGAAGAATAATTTGCAGTGGGAACTCTCGCCAAAGTAGCAAAAGTAATTTCCACTTCCTTTGGTCTCGGAATGTTAACAAATCAAAATTCCAGTTGGCCAATTGAAGAAAAACAACTCAGGGTGGGTATCAACAATATGTTATGGTTCCGTGCTTCTTTGAGTCGTAAGAGTTTCTAGAAAGGTCTGTTTGGTCAGGGCTTCTGGAAAGATATACTTCATTTTAAATGTCTGAAAAAAATATATTCTGAAAAAAATACATTCTTATTCTGTACTCGATTACAGTACACAAGTTTCAAATTTCTCGATGGGTTCATGGTTATTTTGGAAGGTGGGGAATGAATGGTAAAATGCTTTTTTTTAAAGGTGGATCCCTTTCTTGGTCGGGAGGATTTTATAGACCATTTTAGCTTCTTATTAAATCGTTAAGAGCAAGTGGATGTTTTATATTAGCTCATGTAAAAAATATGATGAATGGTACTTTTTCTTATTGGTTTTCCTTGCTGTGTACATATTGTTTAGTTTTGTAATCTCCTTCTCTTTAGTTGAGTTGGTTTAATTGAATTTTTATCAAAACTCTATTAATGAATATTATGTAATTTTCTATTATAATTTCGATTCAAACCTGAATATAAAGTTATAGTTTTTTTTTTTTTAACGTTACTATTACTATTTATTTTCCAAAAAAAACTTTATTTGATTTCTAAGCCTTAATATATGTTCTTATATTTTATATCTTTTTATAAGTAACATTATAAATAATTTTATTTACAAAATTTCAATACTATGTTAAAATATGTTGTTTACTCCTTAGTATACTATAAATTTTGTTAAAATGTGTTTCTTATATTTTATATCTTTTTATAAGTAACATTATAAATAATTTTATTTACAAAATTTCAATACTATGTTAAAATATGTTGTTTACTCCTTAGTATACTATAAATTTTGTTAAAATGTGTTTCTTATATTTTATATCTTTTTATAAGTAACATTATAAATAATTTTATTTACAAAATTTCAATACTATGTTAAAATATGTTGTTTACTCCTTAGTATACTATAAATTTTGTTAAAATGTGTTTCTTATATTTTATATCTTTTTATAAGTAACATTATAAATAATTTTATTTACAAAATTTCAATACTATGTTAAAATATGTTGTTTACTCCTTAGTATACTATAAATTTTGTTAAAATGTGTTTCTTATATTTTATATCTTTTTATAAGTAACATTATAAATAATTTTATTTACAAAATTTCAATACTATGTTAAAATATGTTGTTTACTCCTTAGTATACTATAAATTTTGTTAAAATGTGTTTCTTATATTTTATATCTTTTTATAAGTAACATTATAAATAATTTTATTTACAAAATTTCAATACTATGTTAAAATATGTTGTTTACTCCTTAGTATACTATAAATTTTGTTAAAATGTGTTTCTTATATTTTATATCTTTTTATAAGTAACATTATAAATAATTTTATTTACAAAATTTCAATACTATGTTAAAATATGTTGTTTACTCCTTAGTATACTATAAATTTTGTTAAAATGTGTTGTTTAAGGGTATATTGTATATTTTGTTTTGTTAGAGGAGAAAAGAGCAGATTCATATATATAATTTTAAGGTTCAAATATTTTTATTTGAAGTTTTTGTAAATTAAATATAATGATATTTTTTTAATTTAAAATTTTTACATGTAAAAAATCATTTTTATAATTTTTAAATATTTTAAATAGAATTTTTAAAATAGATTTATTATTTTATTTTTTTAATTATATAAATTAACATAAAAATAATTAATCACTTTTCATCTCGTTTCAAAACTTTATTTTATAAACTCTCATATTTTATAATTAATATAAATACAATATATAATAAAATAAATAAATTTGTGGTTTGTAGGACTAACAACAAAAACTGTTCATAAGCATATTAATGTAGCAAGAAAAAATGAAAAGATTGAAGAAAACATTAGATGGCTTTCAAATTTAGGAAGAGTTTATAGTTTGATGATTGTTTTCTACTGGATTCTTCTTGCATCTTTTTAGTTGTGAGATTGTTGGTTTTATATATGTTATGGATATTTTTTGTTTCTTATTTATTTATAAAATAACAAATTTTTTTAAGGTTATAAGAAAAGACATTCTTTAAAAATGGAAGATTAAAGGTGATTTATGATGAATGTTGAATATTACATTTTCTTCCAAATCTCTATAAAGGTGACATGTGTAATGTATTTTGATGATCCAATAATATTTTACATCAATCTTTTTTAAAACCTGTTATTTGCAATGCATTGAAGTGTATTTTGGATATTTTAGAAGGTGAAGGTTCAATTTCAAGGTAAAAAAAACATATATCTTATTTTTTAATTTTACTTAAATATATGATATTTCACTACAATTTATTTTCTACCTAAAATATATTTTTTTAACAATAGAAAAATATATAGTAAATTGATAAGTTTTTATTATTGATGTACATAAAATATGAGTTTAGAGTGGTTCTAAATCTAAACCCATCATGTTATTAAATCCCAAATCAAAAAAATATAAAATAGCTATCTATATAACTTTTATAACTTTTATTTTTGGGAGAAATAATTGGTAAATATGAATATGAATAAACATATTCCTATTATGCATAAACACTAGATAAGAAAATTAAGAAAGATGAATAAACTCGGTTTTATATCCATATACATGTAAGAGGAAATTTATTGAAAGTAAATATGATTTTCAAATTTTAAGGAAACATTGTTTGAAGCTTATGTGTTTACTAAGAAAAAAAGTTAAAACCAAAATCACAAATAAAAAACATTTCCTTCCACCTCTACTTTCCTTTAATATATTCACCACATAATTCATTCCTTTATTTATGCTAATTAAACTAGGATTTTATACTTGTGAATATACCACTCTTTACACTTTATTTGTACCTTTAATCTATTCACCACATAATTCATTCCTTTATTTATGTTAATTAAACTAGGATTTTATACTTGTGAATATACCACTCTTTACACTTTATTTGTACAAATGTCATTTTTTATTATTTTAGGATGGATTTATTGAGGAATAGTTAGAACTACTTCAAGACTTTGATACAAATTACATATATAGTTGCTAGCTTCACACATTTTCCAATGTTTAATGATCCTATAAAAGAGATACATATAATTATAAATTGAAATATTGATTAATATTTAACTTATACAAAATGAGCATGGATGGTCATTTATATTACTATTAAAACAATATTAGAGATGCTATGCTATCTACTATGTATGTTAAAAGGGTGACTACTACTACTAACAGTGGAAAATATTTCACTTGTCAAAGTATTTCCATGAAATTTCATGGAAATTTCCTTAAGGAAATATAGGTTGTATAAAAATGTGATGAAAAAATAATCTATATGTTATTGAAAAATCTAATGCTATGTTAAAAACTAATCTAGGTGGTGCAATCCTATGTGATTTTAAATCATTAGTAGAGTGTTCATGCCAAAAACATATTCCCTAAAAATACAATATATTTAATAGAACATGTAAAAAAGAATTTAGATAAACATACTAAATATTGAAAAGAAACATAAAAGTACTAAAATACCACACTTAAAAATAAGTTACAACTACATAATATCTACAGATGATATATCTTCATATAGCATCTTGTCGTGACATGGAGGTAATCAATCATAACAAACGCACATGCATAATAGTTATATATTAAGACAATTATCTTCACATTAAACTATATACATTTTTTTTATCATTTCTTATTGTATTTATAATCAATGAACACCATGAATATGATTGCATATTAACCTCATCCATACATATATCCTATGCCTTTCCTCCATTACCCCCACAAATATTTTACCCACAACTCAAGCCTAGATGAGGATCACATGAACTCTGCTAAAAAATCCTAATCTACTCAAATGACCAACTCTATCTATAGTCAACTATGTGGCATGGAGAAACCACCGCTATATGTCCATAATAATCTTTTCCATTGCTCAAAGATCCATCGAAATGGGATGTGGAAACATATGTGATATGCTAATTAACATTTTTGTTTAAGATGAAAAATTAATATTAAGGTCTCATGAATCTTGTTTGAAGTCCTAAGATATTTAGTAATGTCCTTAGGTGTCCACCTATTATTATGTGACCTTATTAATGGGTCATGCACAAAATTCTATCAATCTTATGTGAACTGACAACCTACCCCTTAGAGTTCAAAAATGACAAAAAAGTTTAAATGGAGACCTAAAAAAATCCATTAACATGATTCTAAGCAAAATAATGGTAGCTCCTTATTCTTGCAAGGACTTTTGTTAAAAAAATAAAAAACCACCTAATCATATAATTGTTTATAAATGGTTGGTTGGTGTACTATTCTATAGAATATGCTTATTTATCATAGTTAGATGTTGGATGATAATCTAGGGTAAATAAGCAAGGTCATGAGACTACCTCTTTGAATGTTTAAATATCTCACCCCTTTCCTATATAACCCCATTCTATAAGATTCATACTACCTGCAATTGCATTTGAAAATATAATATAACTATCCTCAAGCATCCACAAAAAAATATACATTATCTCTAAATAGATGTAATAAGTGAAAGCATGTTGGTTCTTCGGTTCTTCTAAAATATCCAACAAAGATTCTTAACATTTCAATGTCATTAATAACGTAAGTGTATGCATCTCCCCTTAGTTGTTGTAAGTTAGAGTTGAGGAGTTATTTACCTCATTATAACATCCATGTTAATATAATTGACAAGATGCAATTGAACAAGAATACAATTAGTTTATTTTATTTCTTCATTCATGAAATTTAGTAAGTGTAAATAACATAGTTTGATGAATAAAAATAAATTAAATTGAAATAAATAATGGAATTGAAATATATATACTATTTCAAAAAAAAGGAAATTAAACTGATAATAACCTTCTTCATTCATGTAATGGTCTTTACTACTCAAAACATAACCTTTTCTACTCTAAAATGCACTAAATGGTTTGAAACAAATAATGACTTTTTTATTTTTTATTTTTTTGAACTTGTGCACATTATCAACGTTTATGCAATGCACAAGTACTCCAGGGTTGGAATTTCAAATGGTGGAAACCCGTCAAAATTGCCAGTAACAATCAAAATCTGAAACATTTTCTGTATTCTAAACCAGATTTTGACGGTCTCTGTAAAATCTTTGTTGTATTTGACAGGTAAATGGACCCATGATGAGCATTTACCTGTCAAGTTCCATCCCCTGGTACTCCTTTGAATCTAACTTACATAACTACTTAATATGGATGTTAATCCACAAGAGCCCATGACTAGTTTAAAATTAAATTGTTCATATCCCTATGTGCCATTTTTTTCATCGGGACCTATGTTATTTGTGATGATTGCAACTATATTATATTTTGAAATATTAATGTCACTTCAATTTTTAGATTAATGTGGTAGTAAAGGAATCAATTTTATTAAAGTTACAATTCCTATTTGAATATTAGTTGTAAACATGTAATTTTATTTTTTAAGAAATTTATTAAAATGATTAATTTTTCACTTTTTTTCTCTATTTCGACCTTTGACTTGTTTTGATGTCTAGGTCTCCAAATTGACCCAAATGCTCCCAAATATTTTGAGAAGGTATACCACTAATGTTAAGACTTGAATATGATGTCCAGGCATGGTTTATGACCTCCAAATACTTCTACAATTTTTTTTAATATTCTGTCCAAGGTACAAGTTTTCACTAGCAAACTGAAGTTCCGATTCTCCTAGGGTAAATGATGAAAATGGATTTCCAAATGCTCCCAAACCCACTCGAATTTCTGAACAGAGTAAGAGGATGTTTAAGGGAAATTATTAAGGTCTCTTTTCCATCATTATTCATTTTATAAAGTTTGTTATAACCCTATCCCAAACAGGTACAAAATATGCACTAGTTTGACCCTTGGGGAAACGACACCAAATCTTCTCCAAATGCAAATCAACTATGTAAGATGACGTCAAATGATTAATTTCTAGATATGAAACTTGTAATAATCATCAATGTAATTTCATTCATAATAAATATATCATAGAAACATTCTTTCAGTCTAAATCATCAACATTACAATGGCATACATCAATATAGTGGGGACATGGTCATTGTTTGCTCAATAATCACTTTTACATACAACCATTTGGTATTTCGACCTGATACTTTCTTAAGATGAAGAACAGAGTATATTAATCTTATTAAAATCATAAATTGACCATGATAATCTCTCCCAAAGAGTACAATAGCTCACCGAAAGTGCAATCCCTCCATGAGCAAAAATATGCAATAAAGACTGGAAATAGTTGAGAGAATGTGTTGCACTATAAGAAACCAAGATTTTATCTATAGATTACACCTGAAAATACAAAATCCATTAAATCTCCATGAAATTCCTGAATGGCCTCTCCAAACACCAACTTGGATGGGAATCTTTCACCCTCGAAATTGGCTAAGGCAAGAAACTAGTCATCCACTAACTCTCTCTCTTCACAAATGCAAATTTTTCAAATGATGAAAATCCCTTATCTTGGTTGATACCTCTATTTTATAAATATCCTTAGCCTTCTAAGGTTACCAATCCATCCAAAAAATTAGGCCAATTTGAATCAAGGTGTGTGCTCAAGATTTTCCATGTGTCCTCCCTTCCCTAGCCTTCCATCTTCCCCCAATTTGAGTAGGGACCCATTGAGCTTCCCAAAATCACATCAGAACCTTATTGGATGCTATATTTAGGCCTTACATGTGATAATGGTCATATTCCAGACTTCAGGTTTGCAATATGTCATAAATTTCATAGCATCTTCATCATAGGTGTCATAGATGTCATAGATGTTAAGGAATCTATCCCAAGTATCCAAGAAGCTCCCATTTGAATATCCCTCTCCCATGTAAGTTACATTTCCTTCCAAATTCTACCTATGATGCACATGGACAAGTGTATAAGCATTATAACTCATACAATAACATTAGGCTTCACATGGATTCAAAATTGCAAGAGGAGGATGCCATGTTGCACATAAATTATAGCTTGTGTGGGCCCCATAATCTCCATGTGTCTCCATGCTCCATTGTCACTTCAATTTTCTCTTGTATTTAATTAATTAGATCCATTATTAAATATTTATTCCATTCTAATTTTCAAACATCATTTATTATCTCCCTTATTAAAATTCCAGATGTATCCATCCAACCTAGGGAACTAGTATGATTGATGGAATTGTCCTGCTATGCAATTATTTGAATGGGGATGTTACAGTCCTCCCCACCCAAGATTGCTTGTCCTCAAGAAATTTCAAATTTGGATGCTTCAAAATCTTATCCTCTTCCTATGTGGAATCCTCATTTGGTACTCCTTCCTTTGCATCAAGTGCTTTGTTATGGTTCTGGTCATTAATTTTCTTTAGCTGCAATTTTAGTAGTGGCACTCATGTACTTCAATTTTGTGTTCCTAAAAGTAAAGAGATGTGGATTGTGTTGATATAACCTATAAAATAACCACTAACACTAAAAGGATTAATCAAATCCATAAAAGCCAAATTTGTGCAAAATAATCTTTACCTACATATTTTGGAAACCTTTTTTGAACTTTCACCCCTTTTTGCTTCTATATAATTCTTTGAAGTTGGTGCTGAGTTACCAAAATTTGAGCTTCTCAATATTCCAAGAAATTTCAAAGACAAACAACCATGCTTGATTATACACTACTCTGATTACAATAATCTTCTCAAGTGGTGACTAAATCTCCAATGCTTCTTGTTTCCCCCACAATTTAAACCAATGAGACCAAAAATGATCCCAGGGTCCCATATGATCCTAATCTATGCATGGTGTGAAATGTCTATGATGAAATGCCATGAAAACCAAGAATGTGAAAATTGAATCCATATCTCGAAAGGTCTCCCAAACATGAAAATGGAACACTGCTCTGCAAAGATGAACTCAAATAACTGCAGGTTGGTTTGCTTTCTCAAACCAACAACCAAAGTGCTACTCCAAGTGAGATGAAACCAAGCAATTCTAGGATCCCATTGCTGGTGTGGAACCATTCCAAACACCATGAGTACAGAAAATAGATCATGAAAATACATAAAAACATCATACAAATGTACTTCAATAAGGTCCCTCATCAAAGAATCATTAAAGTGATTGTACATCCAAGTAAGTAGATCACCATGTGGTCCATACACACAAGCATCAAGTATTATATCAGATCTGATCCAATGACATAGGTGAGGATCACATGAACTATAATGCTTCTCCAAAAGAATATAATATATATCAAATTAAGAATTATTGATGTGTTCTTTCATCCAAGAAGTGAAAGAAGAACCTCCACCAAAATCTAAACCAAATAATGAGGAAATAAAACATGAAGACTTTCAGTGGCTCAAAGTAGTCTCATAAATACACCCATGAATATGTATATCATAATGAAATAGAAGAGTATGTTTCTTCCAATATTAATGTTCTTCAATCATATATCTCTTTACCCAAGTGTGGGATGAAGTTCCTCCAACATCAAATAGACTAGGAAAGGAGCAAGGAAAATCATGAGTCTCCAAGTGACTCAAGTGAACATTATAGGTGCACCCATGTAGGTGTGTATCAGCATAATGTAACAAAGGATGCTTCTTAAAATGTAAATAACATGGTTCTCTAACCATGCCATCTTCAATAGGAGAGATATAAATTCCATGCTCTTCATGTGGCACCATAAAAAAAGAAACCTTTCACCCATACTTCATTAGGATGAATGCTGCAAAATTTGGAAGTGTAGGATGTACAAGAAAGAACCAACTCACCCAAATGATTATAAAATGAGAATTTTTCATAATTTGAAGGATCCACAGGGGTAGTCTTATGCACCTCCCTTAAAAATGCAAAACATTCCTCATGGGTTGGTTCCAAGGTGGTGGAATCATGCACTTCTTCAAAAAGTGTGTAACCATTTTCAAGAGCCAAATCAAGTTCCTCTTCCACCACAAAAAGTGATAGGATATCATCAAGATCATATTCAAACACATCAAGAACCTGCAAGTTTTCAAGTTTCTCATGATCCATCATGCCATGAGAATCCTCCAAGCAATCTACTGTATGACAATCTAAAACATAGGAAAAAGAACAAGTATCTTGCAACCTCTCAAGAAGTTGCTCATTTTGAATTTTGAGCTTATGAATATCCTCATTATTATTCAAGTATGCATCATATAACCATTCATTAAGATAAACCAATTTGTTTCTATCAAAAATCAAAGATACGAAATTACCTTCAATGTTGCACATTTCTCTTTGAATCTTCTCCATGTCTTCAAGGAAGGATGGCTCCTCCAATAAAGAAATTTCCCAACCAGAATATTACACCAATGCTTTAGTGTCATGGAGTATGATAAGGATATGCATTTCACTCATATTCAAAGACCCTTCAATGAAGGATGGTTCATGGGAGTGAACCTCCCCTTCTTCTTTCTTCTTGATTTGATCAACTTCTTGAAGCTCAAGTGGCGATGGGGAAGTTGATATTGGTTCTTCATTATATGTCACAAGGTTTTTATATTCATGCTTATGAGAAATTTGTTTTCTAGCAATATTTTCCAATCTGATCTCTATGTCGCCAACATAGAGTTGTGAGCACCCATCAGTAGGTACTCCTTCATAGTTCAAGGATCCATCAATAGATTATCTTTGATTGGAACAACTCCCAATGGTAAGGATTGTGTTATTGTCTCTACCTTCCTCTTTATTCTCTTCTTTGCAATAACCTTGAGGTAATTGATGCTCCAATTCATGATTCTATGTTTCTTCGTTTAATGGTGTATCTAGGCTCTTTTCACAAATAGGATGAGTTTTTCTCATTTCATGCTCCTCCAAACTTGTGGATTGCTAATTGTCTCTAAATGAATTCATATTTTCCATACTGTGCCTAAATACATACTTGACAAGATATTCTTGGAAATAATACCTCTCATGAATATGCCCTCTCAAATTTTGATACTCCTGAAGCATGCTTCAATATCTATGGTTGTAATTTCTTCTTTCATTGTCTGAGGAGGAAGGAAAGTGGGCATAGTGGGCCTATTAGGAAGCCAAGACATGTCTGCAACTTTTATTAAATGGATGTTGTTAATTCACAGGTGCAAGGAACATGATCTGATACCACTTTTATTGTCTCCTTTTAATAAATTTATTAAAAATCACAATTTTTTCACTTTTTTCCCCTATTTCGACCTTTAACTAGTTTTGATGTCTAGGTCTCCAAATTGACCCAAATGCTCCAAAATATTCTGAGAAGGTATTCGACTGATTTTGAGAGTTGAATATGATGTCCAGGGATGATTTATGACCCTCCAAAAACTTTTGAAGACTTGTTTAATATTCTAGTCAAGTGTTGGCAGGGGTTTTGGACATACTAGTTGCGCAAGAGGAAGATCAACGCGCAAGAGGAAGATCAACGCGCAAGAGGAAGATCAACGCGCAAGAGGAGATAGATGATATTTTGTATATTTTGTGTCACCTTTTTGTACTTTGGACCATATTTTATGGATATTGGTCATTATTTTGTAGAATCAGTTAGAATTTAGTTAGGAAGTCGTCCAAGTGGACCATGAATGTGAAGGCACGAGCCTATAAATAGAAGTAGAATTGTAAATGTAGATATATACACACAGAGAGAGAAATAAAGAGAGACCTTGATGTCATAGATACTTGGAGACTCAAAGAGAAACTAAGAGCACTTGTTGAATTGTGAATTGTTTTGAATCTATGGATTGTTGTACAAAATTAATATGACAAGACGAGAGTTGATCTGAATTGTTGTTTCTCTTACCTTTTTCTATCTCACTGTTTCTGAAATCCAATGATGAATGATTATTGAATGTGCGACATGGATATATGATGCAATGACTTTTACTTCTAAATGATGTTGTTTTTCTAGATCCGTTTTTGCATAAGTATGGTATTGTGGTTATAGATGAATGATATGACCTGTTACGAGCAATGATGAATGGTCATGTTAGTGGTTGAGTAAATGGTCAGATCTATTAATTAAGTTGATGAATTGTCGATGCACATAGTCCTATTCTATTCTAAGGAAACTTGGTTTTGATAGCTCTCCCTCGAACATCTCAGGTGAGACGTCATTCACTTCGTAGGTGTTTCCGGGAAGGGTAAAACTTGTCTAGGCCAGTGCTCAGGGAGATCGCGATGAGTTGAGCTTCAACAGAGTGGGAACCCATGTCGACTTCTTTGTTGGCATGGTTGGGCCAACAAATGGTTATGTTATCAGGACCTTGTTGTGACTGAAAGGATGATATGTGGCATCCGAGAAGACCAAAAATTCAAGATGTGTTTGATCAGAAGCTACGATAATTCGCTAAGATAGAAAACCAAAACCATGGATTGATAACGAATATGTGGTTGGAGAGGTAGATACACGATGGTCCACACAAATAATTTTTCTCTAAATTTTCCATTATATTATATGAGTGGCTAGCGTGATTCACTTATAATAACACAAATTTCCATGGAGGAGAGCCAACGTCTTGGACCCCTGAATTGATCCAGGTTTTGCAGGAAAATGGAAACAAGGCATCGTGGGCTATTGAAGTCTGGATAGATAGTATATTAGAAGGGTATATCACTAAATTCACAGTCGACACTACCAAGTCCTACAGTGAAGGAGAAAGGAAATTATTCAATGGACCATGAGGTAGGTTCCTGTTATCTTTGAATTGTTAATTAAGATGCTTGTTTGTGAAAAGGGAATATTCAAGATGTACCTCGAGTAGTAGAACTCTGGCGTGCAGAGGCTGTGGTTACCATGACAAAAGGGGTGAGACAAATGGAAAAATAAGGGGTATATGGGTGCAAGTTTTGACGATATTGTGAGGCCAAGTCGAGGAATAAAGTGGTCTTGTGAGGGGAGGAGCAAGGTTTCAACAAGAGAAGAGACAGAGGACAGGGGAAGGTCCTGTTGTGATCGAAACACAATACTCTAAAGTAATACCACATGGGATGAAGTGACCTATAGTGATGAATAAGGCACCCAGGATAGTGGTAAGATAAAACCCCAACAACAATGTTCCCACACCTTCGCACACTACTCTGCACTCGGGAAGACACACTAGTTCCACGTCGACTTTTCCAACATGCCAACAACATTCTAGTAGTAGATCAGCGTTTGTATGAAGGAGGCCCAGGGTGTCGGGCAATGAATCCAAGTTACATTTGTTCGATGGAAATGAGACCGACGATCCCAAGCCATACTAGTTTCTATGTGAGGCAGTATGGACTATTAAAAAAACCATGAATGATGATGTCAAGAAGGGACAATTGGTGACCACTCTTCGAGGTCATGCATTGGATTGGTTCATGAAATTTATACAAGCTCCTAAAGGGACTCTTGCGAATATATTAGATGAAGTCAGTAAGGGACTAATTGAAGAATTTAGAAAAGAAAAATATGAAGCACAATACATTACATTAAAGTAATAGGAAATTAAGCAATTTCCTAATTAAACCATTTGGGACTTTGATCAAAGATTCAAGACACTGATGGAAAGAGTCAATTTTGAGATGAGCGATGTTCAACACAAAGAATGGTTCATTGCAGTTCTAGTATCTCATATTCGGGAGCCATTGATCTAGAAGAAGACCATGACACAGAGTGAGGATCTAGAAATTGCAATGAAGTTGGAGACTTCACCCATTGGAGAAAGTGCAACTAGTATGAACTAGATTTAGGCACAGCTAGAAAATTTGACACTTTAGTTACAAGACATCAAGAAAGGGAAAAAGAATTGTGAAGATCTTTGGTGCACTCGATGTCGGGCAGATGGACACACCAAATATACTTTCCCTAATTTCTGAAATTTTTTGTTATCGATAGCGCAAAACCCACTGAATTGTGGTAGTGTACCATGCTGTCGCATATACCAAGTGTATGAGCATTGACACGAAGAATGTGGATACATGCAGAAGATGGTAACAAAGCCAACGAGCTTATACTACACTTTTTGTCGCTCGGTTGGGAATAAATATAAAGACTGTCACGCATATGACCTACTTGAGGAAAAGACATATGAATCATACTATGTGAAGGGAGAAGATCATCAATCCATGCAGCAACCCCAATTGCAGGTGGTGCAACCACCACCTCAACCACAATATTTGTCGTTGCCATAGATGTAGTTTATACCATCGCAACCACAACAACAGTTCGTGCCACAACCACAATATAACTAGATGCAGATGGATCCACTTAAGCAATAGTACATTTAGGCAGTGCATTATGTTTAGCAGTAGACAAATCCCCTGCAACAACAAGTGACTCATCTACAATACCAGCAACAAGGGGGATTCCTCAAAGGATTCTGAGGTCATGGAGGAATTTTTGGTCGAGGCAGATGATGAGGTCGCATACTAGTCCGATGTTACAATTGTGGGGTATTTGGACACTAGCAGAGAGATTGTCCATTTTTACATGTGCAGTGTACATGTAAATATTGTACCATGATTGATCACAAAGTTTAGAACTTTCCACAATTAATCACGAGATGGCCGACGGGAAACATTTCGTAGTTGCAAAGTTAGAATCAGTTGCAAGCCTAGACCCATAACCAATTGCAGACCTAGAATCAGTTGCAAAATAATGCCTAGAATCAAATTCTGGTTTAGAATCAGAATGTGAATCAACCTATGAATCTTCCATTGACTTAGAATCCACTGTTGAATCAGAATCTTCTGGTGAACCAAAATCCTCCGGTGAGCCATAATTAGGGGTTGATAGTTGCGATGATCTTAGCAGAGCTTAGAATGGAGGATTTCGATGTTGCTATCATCACCCACGGAGGTGCGATGATTAGAGAGGATGGCCCCTCATCCATAGGTTCAATTGGCTGGGAAGAATAAGGCACCATTTCATATAGCTACTGAAATATATACATTATTTGAAGCTCGGGATGCGATCGAAAGAAATCATGGTAAGTCACATTTTTATGAAATTCCCTCTTCTTTTGATTCTTCCTTGGAGGCAAGACCATCGTGGCAGTATGGTACCTTACAAATTTTTTTTGAGAGCTGCTTGTTATTGGAAAGAGATCTTGATGCTCCTACAGATATTGAGAATATATTGCATTAATCAGGTAAGGAGCAAGAGGACTCTACGGTGAACTCCTTGCATAAGAAAAAATGGGAAAAGAGATGTGCATGAACATTCAGATTGTGGACTATGAAGTAGATTCAGTCATTCTAGATCTCGACTCAGATGTGAATATTCTGACAATATAGACATGGTAGAAAATGGGGAGGCCGATGTTGGGTTGGTCCCCTATGCAGTTGTTCTTAGCTAATCAGGATAAAGTAAAACCAATCGGATGTGTGTCAAACCTTGTTGTGGATTTTGAAGGTATGAAGACCCATGACGACTTCGATGTGATTGAACTTGTCGATTGTGGAGGCTCCTATCCCACATTGCTGGGGATTGGATGGGCCAATGATAGTATGGCGGTGATTATCTTTAAGAAGCAGATGATGAAATTTAAGAATCAAAACATCAGAGTCATCACTCCTATGGATCCAAATGAAGGGCAGAGATATATTGAACCAGTTAAAGATGAAGTTGTGAGGGGATGGGATTAGGATCACAAAATTTCAAAAGATTATATCCACCTAGCTACTGATAGAGAACTTTCCTGGATTTGTGTCTTCCAATTCAGATGATGCGCTAGAAAACTGGAAAACTCACATGTACGAGGTGTCAACCAGGAAGTGTGGTTTAATCACGCAGTCACTGCACCATGTAGCAACTGAGATTGTTGAATTATCGATATATGAGGGACTTCTTAAGCTATCTAAATTTCTCATGGAGTTTGAAGACAAGGTGTCTGAACCTCAGTGATTGTTGGCACTGGAGGAAGCACTAGAAGCTGCCCAGCACACTGGTGGGAGACTCATAAGACTATAATTAATGGATGGGTGTAGTTTCAATGACTGATGACAGTTCACTTTGGAGACATAGAAATATATCACCCTGGAAGGTATGATGGGAGAAATGGCCCCAACGGTCATCTGACAGAATGTCAGACTCTATGGGCATCGTGACCAAAAGATGAATGGGTCCATGACTTCGTTCATGCTTTGGAAGAAATTTCGAGGTCATGGGACGTATCAGTGGAGTTACACAGAGAAATAACTACATGGGAGGAGATGACAGTTTGCTTTGCTAATACCTTCAATTTCAAGATGCCAACCCCGATGTTCATTATGCATTTAAGATCATCCATTATGTAGTGTTAAATGTAGTACTAGTCACATATCCACTGGATCCACATGTGCATTGCCACATGCAGTTGATGATGGAATGTTATAATGTATCTGGAGGACCTGAGGATGATGATGAGTTACAGAGTATCAATATTATGGAAACATAAGGGAGTATGGATGTCGCAGCACCAAATATACCGACTGATCCCATGAATCAACCACTGAATATTAGAAAAGTCAACATTGGAATAGAAGAGAACCCAAAATTTGCAAGTGTTGGGGATTACAGGGATGAAGAAACCATGGAAAAACTAATATATCTCTTGCATGAATTTCAAGATCTGTTCCCGATGAAGTTTTAGGAAATGAAAGGGATACTAGGGGATTTACGGGTGGTGAAAATTCCACTAAAGCCAGATGCAAAACTAGTGAGGCAGAGACTGTATCGTCTAAATCCATGATACAAAGAGCGAGTCAAGGATAAGCTCGACATGATGTTGGATGCTAGAATCATTGAGCCAGTCGAAGAATCAGAATGGATCAATCCTATTGTGGTCCAAGATTAGAAAACAAGAGAACTTTGAATTTGTGTCGATCTAAGAAAATTGAATGATTCCTGTATGCATGATCAATTTCCAACATCATTCATAGATGAAGTAGTCGAAGGTTTCGATGGACAGGAGACGTACTCTTTTACAGATGGATTTTCTAGTTATCATGAGATAAGGATCACAAAAGAAGATCGACATAAAATGACATTTGTTACTGAATGGGGTTGCTTCCACTACACAGTGATGCCTTTTGGGTTGAAAAATGCACCTGCAATCTTTTCTTGGGTTGTTGTTGCTGAATTCAAAGATTTTATTCAGAAGTTTCTTCAATTTTACATGATGATTGGATAATGTATGGTTGGGTTAGGGATCACCTGGAAAACATGTGACTGATGCTGGAAATATGTTGACAGTGTCAAATTGCGCTAAACTCCAAAAAGTGTATCTTGTGCACACCTTTTGGGATGTTGTGGGTCACATTATTTTCAAGAAAGGACAACTAGTCAACCCTACAAATATTGCGCTAATCTTGAGCTTTCCACCACATACAAATTTGAATATGCTTAGAGCAATGTTGAGGCACACAGGATATTATTGCAAGTTCATAAGAGGTTATGCTACGATTATAGCCCCTATGGAGAAATTATTAAATAAACAAGTCACATTTTTATGGAGTCATGAGTGTCAAGGAAGCTTCGCCAAACTGAAGGCCGAAATGGATTCGACACCAATACTTGTGTTCCCATTTTGGAACAAGGAGTTTCATGTCCATGTGGATGCATCGTCTGTTGTGTTTGGAGTGCTGCTCACGCAACTAGAAGAAGGGGACCTAGATCACCCGATTACTTTCACTAGTCGAAAGTTGTCATTTGCTGAGAAATATATAAAACCACAGAGAGAAGGTCTGGTAATGGTATATGCACTACAAAAATTTAGGCAATACCTCTTAGGAGGTGATTTCAAGATGTTTAGAGATCATTCTTCTTTGAACCACCTATTCAATAATCCTATGTTGTGAGGGGATATATGCCGCTGGCTACTTCTCTTCCATGAATTTGATTTTGAGATAATTCTAAATCCGGGTTACTTGAATGCTATCCCTAATCATTTGTATCGAATTGAGATGGACGAGGAACCCACAAATATTCGAAGGATTTCTTGATGCGTAGTTTTTTAGAGTCGACATGGAAAATGATTAATATGACCAAATAATCTAGTTTTTGATGATGGGAGTCACGTTGGAAGATTTCCCAAAAATCCATAAGAAGCAGTCGATGGTCAAGGCTTCAGATTTCCAGTTGATTTCTATACATCTATACAAACTTGGAATAGATGAGATTTTGCAGCACTGTGTTCTACCGCATGAACAAGGGTGCATTTTGGAGGAAGTACATTCGGGGGTCAATGGTGGACACTATGGAGGTCGTGTTACTACAAGGAAGGTGCTTCACACAAATATCTGGTGGCCCACTCTACATAATGACACGACGGATTATGCAAGGACTTGCGATGTCCCTCAATGACCTGGAAAACCCTCACGACGAGATGATATTTTGCTGGTACCACAAGTAAATTTGCAACCTTTTGATAAATGATCTGTATATTTTGTGGGTCCAACCAAACCACCTGGGAAGAGAACTGGTGCATGATACATAATCATAGTGACAAACTATTTGATGAGGTGCGAAGAGGGCACACCAAGTGTGGATTGCACCGCTGCGACAACAACAAGATTCTTGTTTGACAATATTGTGATCAATTTTGGATGTCCAAGGATACTGATGATCGACCAGGGAAGTTACTTCATCAACCGCATAGTAAGTGCGCTGACAGAAGAGTTGCAAATACAACACAAGAAAAGTACCCCATATCATTCACAGGTGAATGGAATAGTAGAATATTTCAACAAGATATTAGAGCATGCACTTACAAAGGTATGTAATTCTAACCGCAAGGACTTGGAATTAAAGATTCCAGTAGTGTTGTGGGCATATCACACCACTTGCAAGAGGTTGATGGGGCAGACACCGTTCAAATTGGTATACAGCCAAGAGACAGTCATGCCTATGGAATACATTTATCCCATTCTGCGCATTGTAGCTGCGATGGGACTAGATAATAAAACATCACTAGAGGACCGTGTAGAGAAGTTGCTACAGCTTGAAGAAGACCTCTTTATAGCAGAGTTCCATAATTTTGTTGAGAAGGATTGAAAAAAGGATTGACATGATCACAACATAAAGAACAAATAGTTTCAGCTCGGAGATTTAGTACTGTTATACGATAGTAAGTTCATGAAGCATCCAGGTAAGTTACAGATGCATTGGTCAAGGCCATATCAGCTTGTTAATTCCATTACCTCAGGAGGTGCAGTTTAGTTGCAACATTTAGACGGTGTGACACTACCAAATCTAGTGAATGGTAGCAGGTTAAATACCTATAGGACATGCCTAGAACAATGCGGTGCATGAGGCACTGCAACAAAAAAAGGGGGTAGGATGATGGCGGAATGGAAGGCACATGAAGAGGAGGTGGCTACGCTAGAATAGGAGTTAATTGCACAATCAGGAGGTCATGCTATGACAACCATCGGGATACGAACAAAAGTCAAATTAGTAATAAATGAAGACAATTAAATTAGTTAATTGGTGGCGCTTGTAGAAGTGATGCGTAATGATGGTGGATCCAACCATTGGGTTGTCAGAATTGATGGCAGATTTAAGTAATTAATGAATGATTTGGTCATGATGAATGAATTGATTTCATAATGATGAAGTATGAGTTAATTTGTAGCTATAAGAAGAAGCTTGATGCGGTCAGAAGACACCATTGTGCAAAGTTGAATTACTTTGAGATGCAGAGCTATCGATTTGTCCAGCGATCTCTTAAGAAAAGATGAGAATATTAAGAAAGTTGCTAAGTCTAGAGAGGGTGTGAGATTATTAAGTTTTGAGGGGAATTGGTACGACATGCAGAGAAACCAATAAATCGTTGATATTTCGAGTGAGAAAAATTCACCACTCAGACCAGTTGCAATTAAGGAAGAAGTGGCTAGTATGCAAGCTGGCTCATCGACGGTTCCATAGGGGAAGAGGAAGGTGTAGAATCCTAGTTCTAAAGCATCACAGAAGAGACAGACCAGAATGGACACAAGGGTGCAAGGAGAATACACAACATAGATGGGGCCATTGAGATATGGATTTGTAGAATCTACTGCTAGACAAGGGGTATCTATCAAGGACATCCCTGGCTACATCCTTCCTAGTCAGCCTTGTGCACAGGCCAAGAATCCCATGAATAAACAAAGATACCAGATCAGGATTCCAGTGATACCACAAGGGATGTTATGCACTTCTAATATTGTGCCTACAATAGTGCAGATGAAGTATGAATAACACGACCTTATTGCATTCGACGATGTCCCAAAGCCTAGCTGTATCGACCAATGGTATCAATAGAAGGTGTGCTGATAAAGCGCATTCTGCATGATTGAGTGAACCGACTGGACAAATCTAGATTGCTTGAGTTGATCAATATGCAACAGTTTGGGCAGCCAATTGAAGCGAATGCATGTGTGAAACAACTTTTGGCATGTTTTCACGGTGGGTATTTATGGTTAGATGAGCTAGTTGAATTCACAGTGGGGTTGATTTCAGAGATGTCGAAGCTACCCAAGGATGGTCCAAACCCCTCACAATATATCCACAGAAAATATAATGACTGGATGTTGGAAATGAATCTAAAAGCTTTATGCTCTAGAGCACGATGGGAGGGCATACTACATTGATAGCATCAATGATCGAGCGGTTCGTATTGGTTCCAGGATTTTGGCTAGTAAATTATTTAGGAAGAACCGCCCGGTTCAATGTAATTCTGGGATGGTTGCATGCATTGAGTTGTGTGTGCAAGGAGTACAAATGAATTGATCCCTTTTTCTTATGAACCAGTTAGTGGAGGAAACAGTGGCTATGCAGGCAGGTGAAATACCATTCACATACAGTTGGCTCCTCATTTTGATTCCGCTAGTATCTTTGATGGAACCAGATGATTACCATGGGATGGATGTCAAAGAAATAGAGGCATGCAAGGTGTAAGATATCAGAATTTATGGTGGGTTAAGGAAGCAGAGAGAATGTTAGACTTCTGAATCCAATTTTGGATCTACTAGGAAGCGTTACAGGCAGCAATGACAAAAGTTCCAAGACTGACGAAGGAAGCCGCAAAAAAATATCAGAGGATTGCGCATTTTTCAATTGGACCCCATACTATTTACATTCAAGCATTGTAGAAATATCAATATGTTCTTTATTAATCTTTCCTATTGATGTGTGGGTCTACCTTGACCAACAACAGCTAGAAGGAAGGATATGAGCCAGTTGACCTAGAGTCATAACCAGATCACGTTGAAGCAGAGTTGGGAGTAGAGAGAAGGGCATAGCCATTTGCGAAGCCCCCATAGAAGGAGTAGGAGTGGTAGAGAGAGAAACATCATCGGCATCTGAGCACATAATTTCCTTATTACTTATTACTTATTAAAAATATTATCCTACCCCTTTCACTTTATTAGAGGGGGGTTAACCCTGCCAAGAAATGGGTGCCAATGAGGTACAAGGTGACTGATGCAGAGCTTGAGGTAGTGATTAATGGTTGGCCCATGGAGTGGCGAGAACCAGTGAGTATAGCATAAGTTTTGACAAAAAACTCGACAGATGCATCTAAGGATCCCGTGCACAAAGATGACCAATAATTTGTCGATGAATCATCGACAGAGACACCTACTGACCCGAAAGAGCAAAGCATACTCCAAGAAATAAGAACAAATAGGCGCATGGATCAAGTTGTGGGAAGAATCACCATGCCAATAATGGAATCACAACTACACCAGCTTGTCTAGGCTATTAATGACGTGACTTATGAAACCATAAAGGAAATGAAGAAATCAACACATGAAGGATTCGTCGAGGTAAGAGCTAAATTGGATTCTTTTTATAATTTTATTTTGAAAAGAGCACTAGAGGGCACAAATGCATAGGGGTACATGTCAATCAACACCGAGCTATGGGCCAGGAATGGTCAAATTCCCTCGACTATGATTAACGTTAGATGAGAGGACTTGAACACCTCCTTACAGTAGCTGCAAAATATTGCATTGGATATCAACATGCTGTCTACCCAGACTTTGGTATCCATGTAGCAGGTTTCCAACCAAGAGTTGGCCGATAGGCAGAAGGATATCAGTGACCAGTACCTACGGTGAGAGAGAAGAAGCAATGCAAAACGAGGTAGAAGAGTTGCGTTGTGCCAAGGAAAAGTTGATGAAAGACAAGGCACATGGGTTAGAAGTACTGAAAGAGCACACAAGGAATTGAAGATGAAAACTGTATAGCAGATCATGAAGTTGAAGAAAGAAACTAATTACCTTGTTGTTGAGAAGGCACATCTTTTTGATAGCCGAGTTGAATTAGAAGTGGCAGTAGCAGATTCCTGTTAGCATGTCTAGGAGAGCAACGCAGAGCTTGATGCAGTAGCCAGAGCCAAAAAAAATTGGAGCTGTTATTGCGCAGCTACAGAGCGAAACCAACATTTTGGAGGCTTTGCTACACCCCTCCACGCCACTAAAACAAATAGCCGTGAGAAATGGTGAGATAGAAGAGATGGAAACACAACTTGATGAGTTAGAGAAGGAAGCCCAGAAAGTCAAAGATGCCACAATGTAGTTTTTGGGTACCATAGTATAGGATGAACAACTAGAGCAACTGACTACATAGTTGCAAGAAGCAGGAAGGAAATTGGAAACCCTGAATATGTCACTCAAAGTGATGCCATTCACGATGTAGATTAACAAGGAAATGGAACTAAAGGAGCTATAGAAGTGGATCACAAAGGCAAGAGAAAGGTAGCAACAACACAGTGCAGAGTTAGACATGTTCCAAGATATTGGAGTGCAACTATCAAATAAAGAAGTATATGTTCTCCAGGAAGCACAATAAGGTAAGAAAAACTTTGTTGTGAAGATGGTTAAGCACCCTATCAACCATGATCTAAAGGTGATCCAAGATATTACTGAATGGGTCAAGGAGAAGGTCAAAGCGATTACTCAATAGTTTGTAGATTTCAAAGCCAATATCGTTGAGCATGCCATATCAAGCTACGCATGGATCGAGGGCGAGCCACAAGATTGTTTTGGGGGCTTGTTGGCAAGCGTTTCAGACACACTAGTTGCACAAGCTCAAAAGATATTGCGTAAGAGGAAGCTCGATGTGCAAGTAGAGAATAGAATATTTTTTATATTTTGTGTCACCTTTTTGTACATTGGACCATATTTTACGGATATTGGTCATTATTTTGTAGAATCAGTTAGAAGTTAGTTAGTAAGTCATCCAAGTGGACCATGAATGTAAATGCGCAAGCCTATAAATAGAAGTAGAATTACAAATGTATATATACACAGAGAGAGAGAAAGAAAGAGAGATCTTGATGCCATATATACTTGGAGACTCAAAGAGAAACTGAGAGCACTTGTTGAATTGTGAATTGTTTTGAATTTGTGGATTGTTGAGCAGAAGTAATATAACAAGACGAGAGTTGATATGAATTGTTGTTTCTTTCAAGTTTTTATGTCTTACTGTTTCTGCAATCCAATGATGAATGATTATTTAATTTGTGACATGGATCTATGATGTGATTCCTTTTGCTTCTAAATGATGTTATTTTTCTAGATCTGTTTGCACATAAGTATGCTACTATGGTTATATATGAATGATACGACCTATTATGAGCAATGATGAATGGTCCTATTAATGTTTGAGTAAATGTTCAGATATTTTAGATAATTTGATGAATTTTTGATGCACATAGTCCTCTTCTATTCCCACGGAAACTTGGTTCCAACAACTCTCCATCGAACATCTTCGGTGAGACTTCATCCGCTTCGTGGGTGTTTTCGGGTAGGGTAAAACCTGTCTGGGCCAGTGCTTAGCGAGATCATGGTGAGTTGAGAACTGAAAGAGTGGGAACCCCTATCGACTAGTTTTTTTGGCAGGGCTTCTCCAACACCAAGGTAGGAATTTTTAGTAGTAAATTGGGGTTCCAATTCCCCCAAGGTAAATGTTGAGAATGGATTTCCAAATGCTGCCAAACCCACTTGAATTTTTGAACAGAGGAAAAGTATGTTTAAGGGACATTATTAAGGTATCACATGCATCATTATTCAATTTATAAAGGTTGTTATAACCCTCTCCCAAACAACTACAAAATCACTAGTTCGACCCTTGGGGAAACGACACCAAATCTTCTCCAAATGCAAATAAATTGAGTAAGATGAGTTCAAATGCTTAAGTGCTGGATATGAAACTTGTGATACTCATAAATGATAGTCCATTCATCATAAATATATCATAGAAAAATTATCTCTTTCAAAATCATCAACATGACAATGGCATACATCAATATAGTGGGTAAATGGTCATTGTTTGCTCATTAATAATCACTTTTACATACAACCATTTGGTATTTCAACCTGATACTTTATGAAGGTGAAGAAAAAATTATATTAATCTTATTAAAATCAGAAATGGACCATGAGAATCTCTTCCAAAGAGTACAATAGCCCACCCAAAGCACAATCCCTCCATGAACAAGAATATGCAATAAAGACTAGAAATGGTTGAGAGAATATGTTTCACTAGAACAAACCGAGATCCACCCTATAGCTTATGTTATCAACCCAATTGGAACTTCTCCATCCGAGTGCTGACACTTCATATGTTGGCACACAAAACGACATTTATGGATTGAAGGTTTCCTAAACACTATAGATGGGCATGACATGAGATGCATTCATTACCCAACCAGCTTACCATTTTACCTTTTTATATTTTTATTGTTGTACGCAACTGTTTCCATAGCAACTCGCATATGTACGTGACTATCTCCACAACATTCCGCGTACTGTACGTGAGTATCTCCATTGCAACCCATGGACTAATCTGTATGTCGGTTTCCCCTATAGCAACTCGCGTGACATACGTGGGTTGCCAGTATCAATACTCAAGTACACATCCATTCGACATTAAAAATAATAAAACATAATTAATGGAGATTTGTTAATCCCTAATCATTAACTATCTTAAATGTCTCAACCTCCTCAACTTTTGAAACTGCTCTATTTTTTTAAGTATAAATAGAGGCTTTGGGGAGGGCATTTGTTGGAGACATTTACCATCATACACACTCTTTCGGTCAAATTGGCCTAGTTAAACCACTATCGTAAGTATAATTGACATTAATTTACATCAGTGGAGCATTAATTGCCATCATCCAGTCACACCCATGCCTACCTGTAGTCAAGGAGGCTAACTTATCCTTCTCCTACAATCAAGGAGGATAACTTATCCTTCTCCTACAGTCAAGGAGGATAATTGGAGCACTCCGGGGGTGATCTGAGTGACATTAATGCACCTAATTTCTAACTAGTGGTTACAATCAGTTCAACCAGTTAGTTAAGGTGCCTCCAGTCATTAAATATATTATTTAATGATTATTTAATGATTATTTATTATTATTTAATGATCTAGAGTCAACAAGGCGCCTCCACCTACTTCTGATGGTCAATTCAGCTTTAGTTAACCTCATCGTGGTTCATTGAAGTCATGGAGCACTATCACTTGATGGTTGGCTTGCTATGACATGTGTTTGATCTCCTTTAGTTGAGATTCAGTCATTTATTGCACTCTGACTTCAGTTAGGGTTTGGTGAGTCAATTAGGGTTTTGGTCAAGTGGTTAACTAAGTGTGATTGTATGGTTGAGAGTCAGTTAACCTAGAATCACTCACTAAATTTGATTTGTCTCCTTAAGTATTTGAATTCGTCATGGAGTTAAGCTATTTCTCGACATTGGTATTGTAACCATTCATTGTTTATTAAATATACAAAAAGGAAACCAATTTCGGTTGTGATTAACACCATTTCATGAGTATTTGTTGATTATTTTTTCATGATATTGATTCTTAGTTCCTAGATCATGCGAAATAATTAATATGGTATCAGAGAATACGGTGGGATGAAGATCTATCTCTCAAAAACAAGATTTTTGACAGATTTCTCCATGAAAAGTGAGCAATAGCTCAAAATTCTAGCACTGCACTAGAAGCCAAGGCTTACCACTCAATATCCCAAGTAAAGAACTTGTTGATCAAGCTTGCTTGATTGACTATGTTGGGTGTGATGAAAGCCTAGAATGTGTAGGCTATCTGACCTTATTTTGCTCTTGTTTTTTTGATTTTTCAGGTTTCTACAGGTGAAGCATTAGCTACAGCATATCCAGATGGCCTCCTCAGTACCTCTGTTGACTCCATACAATTTCCACACATGGAAAAGTAAAATGGAGATTCAGTTGTTTTCCAAAGGACTCTATAGAGTCGCCATGGACATTGAAGTTGAGCCTAGATCCGCCATAGAAAAATCAAGATCCTTGAACAAGAAGGATGAAGCCTTCGATTTCTTGTGCCTCTCTATTTCCGATGACCTTCTCTTCCATCTTATAGATCTGAAGACACTGAAACAAATATGGGACAAATTGGAATCTCTATACAGAAAGCATGATGACTTGAGAGTTTACCAACTCAAAAATGAACTCATGTCTCTCCAACCTTCCAATTTCGGGAGTCTGAATGATTTCTTTACAAAGCTCAAGCATACTGTTTTTCTCTTGAAGCAATGCAAAGTGGAGAAGGAGGATGATCAGCTCATCCTAACCATCCTCTCCAAACTCGGGGCTAATTATTCAATTTTTGTTTCTACATTCCGTGTGAGGAAGATCACAACCCCCGAATGGAAGATGCCTACACTCAATTCCTTCATTGAGTCCCTAACTAGTGAACATGACAAGCTTGTCCAGATGGGGATCATTCGATCTTCCCATGATCAAGCCCTCCATGTCTCGGGGCCCAAAGATCTGAAGGGTAAAGGAAAGCAACATAAAAAATAAAAATAAAAACTAAATTTGATGCTCCCAAACCTAGAGTTGAAAATCAGCAACATGATGAATCTTCTGGCTCAAGGAAGAACAAAGGAAAAGGGCATAATGGGAAAGAAAAAGTCAGGTGTTCTTACTGCAGGAAGGGTTTTCACCTTGAACATGCCTGCATGAAGAAAAATATTGATGAAGCAACCTCTCTCCTTGAGAGGAATCACATCAATCTTCTAGAAAGCTTTCGGAGGAGAGATCACCAAGATTGGGAACCATAGCATGAGAAAGGTCATGCCCTCATGGTAAGCACTTCAAATTCTAAAGCAATGTTGATTGATAGTGGAGCTTCAAATCACATGATGGCTGAAAAAGACTCCTTTTCATCCTTGGAGACCTGCAAATCCATTCCCATCCACATGGGAGATGACTCCACCATCATTTCCGAAGGACAAGGTACTGTAGATCTAGAAAATGGTTTTTTTTCTAAAGTTTTGTATGTACCGTCTCTAGCAGCAAATATCCTTAGTGTCTATCAGATGACACATATAGGAATGCCTAAGAGAGTCTCTTTTAGCCCAAATGATGTTGAGATAACAAAAATTGCATCCAGGAAACTCATTGCAAAAGGCCTTGCAAATCATCATACAAAAGCCTATGAGTTCTCTCACTTTGTTGCAGATGCAAAGCCCACCGCTCTACTAACTCATGGAAATGAGGTTAGTAGGCTGTGGTATGAGAGGTTTGGCCATCTTAATTTCAAATATTTGTAGCAATTACAGAAAAACTCCATGGTTGAAGGCCTCCTGGTCATCAAGGCAACCACGAGAGTCTGCAAGGGCTGTGTGATTGGAAAACACCATGAGCACAAGTTCGATCGGGGGAAGGCAAACCGAGATACAAGCATATTGGGGCTAATACATATTGATATCAGAATTCCAATGCCTATCACATCCATGAATGGATCAAGGTACCTCCTTACTTTTATTGATGATTTTTCAAGGTATACATGGGTTTTCTTTCTCAAAAAGAAATTAGAAGTATGTGAAAAATTTTCTGAATTGAAGGCCTTGATTGAAAATGCCTCTGGGCTTAATATCAAGATATTGAGATTTGATAATGAAGGGGAGTATGTCAGTAATTATTTTATGTACATTTTCTCCCAAAGTGGTATTCAGGTCCAAAATTCAATTCCCTACACTCCCTAGCAGAATGGAGTAGCGGAAAGGAAGAACCGGTCTCTCAAAGAGATGCCCACCTGTATGTTGGAGTCAAAGAAGCTTGCTGAAAATTTGTGGGATGAAGCCATGCATACTACAGCATACATTCATAATAGGGTGCCACATTCATTAGTGAAAGTAAAGACTCCTTTTGAGGCATACTTCGGACACAATCCAGATGTGTCGAACCTACGGGTGTTTGGGTCGACTGCATGGGCCCAGATTCCGCTTGATAAAAAAAGGGCTTTGCAACTGCAGAGCATAGAATGTATATTTATTGGGTATCCTAATTAATCTAAAGGATTCAAGTGGCTGGATATCAATCCCAAACATATCATCATCGAGAGAAGTGTCAAGTTCGATGAGCCTCTTCAGGAGGTGGAAGTAGTGAAGGAGAAAACTGTTGAATTTCCTTCCTATTCCACTGAATATTTGGATGATGAAATTGGGGGTGATGACCCTGATTTGGATCCTTTGATTTCTGATATCAGTGTGAAGAAATCATTAGATACTGAATCAGAACCTGAAGTGCAAAATCATCTTCCTACATGGGCCCAAAAGACACTCTCCTACGTAGGAGACAACATTGGAAATCTGGATGGTCCAAGGAGAACCCGGTTTGATTTCCAAAGAGAAGGTATTGCGCTCTCTTGTTCTAATAATTTGCTTTCTAAAAATTTCTATTTGATGATTAGTTCAGATCCAAAATCTCACTTCCATGCTCAGAATGATCCGAGATGGAAACTTGCCATGGATGAAGAGATGAATTCTCTTCAGAAAAACACTACTTGGGAGCTAGTTTCTCTTCCTCCGGGAAGGAAATTGGTTCAATGTAAGTGGGTGTTTCAGACAAAGGTTGCTGCTGATGGAAGCACCTGCAAATATAAGGCAAGGCTGGCAGCAAAATGTTTCTTGCAGGTCCAAGGAGTGGACTACCATGAGACCTTTGCACCGGTTGCAAAAATGGACTCCATCCGCCTTGTTTTGGCTATTTCTGCATCCAAGCACTGGGAGGTGCATCACATGGATGTTAAGTCAGCCTTTCTGCATGGAGATATTCATGAGGATATATACATGAATCAGCCTGATGGCTACATCACTGATCCATCTTTGGTTTGCAAGCTAAAGAAGTCACTATACAGGTTAAAATAGGCCCCAAGAGAGTGGTATTCCAAGATGGATGCCTTCCTTCTCTCGCAAAAATTTCAGAGATGTATATCAGATCCAAATGTGTATTTACAGCAGCATGATGGTCATCTAATTATCATTGTTTTATATGTTGATGACTTACTGATCAAAGGTAGCACAATTTCCTCTATTTCAGCCATCAAAACTACTCTCCACCATGCCTTTGAAATGAGTGATTTGGGACTTCTAAAACAATTTTTGGGGATCGAACTCAAGAAAAATTATGATGGGATTATGGTCACTCAATCCAAATACATTTCAGACCTGTTAGTCAAGTTTAACATGGCTGAATGTAGGCCTGCACCATTCCCTTTCCTTTCAGGGATCAGCCATGAATAAGGAAAACACACACCTCCCATGGACTGTATTATCTATCGACAGCTGATTGGTAGCTTGTTGTACTTGACACATTCTAGGCCTGATATTTGTTATGCCATGAATGCTGTATCAAGATACATGCATCAGCCTCATGATCTTCATTGGAAGGAAGCCAAGAGGATCCTCCAGTACATTCAGGGAACCAGGACCTACGGCATTCACTATGATGCACACTCCGAGCTAGAGCTGGTTGGATACACAAATTCTGATCAGGCGGGTGATTCTATTGATCGGAAGTCAACTTTAAGATATGTATTCATGTTTGGTGGTGGCCCTATTTTCTGGTCAAGCAAAAAGCAGGCTTCCATAGCACTATCTTCAGTAGAGCCCGAGTATCGAGGAGAGGTGAATGCTTGCATCCAAGCAGTTTGGTTGCTAGGCATTCTTTCAAAGTTTGATCTTGGTATTACTTTGTCCACTATCCTCTTTTGTGACAACCAAAGTGCTATTAAGATATCCATGGATCCAGTTACCAGGCAGAGGACCAAGCATGTAGATATTCACATGCACTACATCAGGGAGCTAGTGCATGACAGGACCATCATTCTGCAATACTGCCTGAGTGATGAGTAGATTGCAGACATCTTCACCAAGAGATTTTTAGAAAATAAGTTCACTTACCTCCATTCACTGTTGTGGGTGAGTTCATCAGGGTGATCCAGAATACTTTCAGTGTTCAGCTTGAGGGGGGGTTTTTCCCACTGGTTTTTCCCACTGGGTTTTCCCACTGGGTTTTCCCTCTTTTCCTCACTTAGTTTGTTTTGAGCATTGTTTCAGTTTCAGCATTATACAGGGTGACCTATGGCCTTAGTTTCTAGGGCCCTAGCATTTTATACATCTATGTTTTCTAAGTCTTCCTGAGTATAGCTTAAGGGGGGGTGTTGGAGACATTTACCATCATACACACTCTTTCCGTCAAATTGGCCTAGTTAAACAACTATCCTAAGTATAATTGACATTAATTGACATCAGTGGAGCATTAATTGCCATCATCCAATCACACCCACACCTACCTACAGTCAAGGAGGCTAACTGGAGCACTCCAGGAGTGATCTGAGTGACATTAATGCACCTAATTTCTAGCTGGTGGTTACAATCAATTCAATCGGTCAGTTAAGGTGCCTCCAGTCATTAAATATATTATTTAATGATTATTTATTATTATTTAATGATCCGGAGTCAACAAGGTGCCTCCACCTACTTTTGATGGTCAGTTCAGCTTCAGTTAACCTCATCGGGGTTCATTGAAGTCATGGAGCACTAGCACTTAGTGGTTGGATTGCTATGACATGTGTTTGATCTCCTTCAGTTGAGATTCAGTCATTTATTGCACTTTGACTTCAGTTAGAGTTTGGTGAGTCAATTAGGATTTTGGTCAAGTGGTTAACAGAGTGTGATTGTATGGTTGAGAGTTAGTTAAGCTAGACTCACTCACTGAATTCGAATTGTCTCCTTAGGTATTCGAATTCTTCATGGAGTTAAGCTATTTCTCAACATTGGTATTGTAACCATTCATTGTTTATTAAATATACAGAAAGGAAAACAATTCCGGTTGCGATTAACACCATTTCATGAGTATTTGTTGATTATTCTTTCATGAGATTGATTCTTAGTTCCTAGATCATGTGCAAGAATTAATAGCATTAATCAAATCGTACTTGGAAAGCAAAGTTATGTTGATGGTATATCTTCAGAAGTCTTTGGAGCAGCAGAACTCAGAATCCTTTGGTTGCAGAGGAGTCCTTGTTTCATGCATTGGGTTGTACACTTATCTCATTCACTACTGTTAATAAAGAGAATCCTTCTTCCAACTTTGTGTTGAGTCTCTTTCATGTATCATGGCTCGATAAATATTTATGATTAAGCACTCTATATATTGATTATCTAACTTGTCATATATACATGTATAAGATTGTACTTGGAGGATTTTCTCTTTGCAGGTGAAGGAGGTGCATCCCTGAAAGCTTTGGAGAGGAGCAAAACCGAAGAAGAGAAAGCTTGGATCAACCATCTCTAATTGGGTGAGTTCAACATTTCTTCCTATTCCTTTTCTGTACCTTAAAGCTGATTGTCTGCAAGTTTTAAAAGTACGTTGGTAACCCCAGACTCTCGGTTATAAGGGTGTTTATTCCTGAACAACAGTTTACACCTACAAATAAAAAATCCATTAAATCTCCATGAAATACCTGAATGGCCTCTCTAAAAACCAACTCGGATTGGAATCTTTCACCCTTGAAATTGGCTAAGGCAAGAAACTAGTCATCCACTAGCTCTCTCTCTTCACAAATGCAAATTTCTCAAATGGTAAAAAACCCTTCTATTGGTTAATACCTGTATTTTATAAACATCCTTATCCTTCTAAGTTTACTAATCCATACACAAACTCAACCCAATTCGAATTAGGGTGTGTGCTCAATATTTTCCATGTGTCCTCCCTTCCCTAGCCTTCCATCCCCCCTTAATTCGAGTAGGGACCCATTGAGCTTCCCCAACTCACCTAAGCTCCTTCTTGGATGCTATATTTAGGCCTAACATTCGATAATGATCATATGTCATCCTTCAGGTCTTCAATATGTCATAAATTTGATAGCATCTTCATCATTGGTGTCATAGATGTCATAGATGTTAGGGAATCTATCCCATGTGTCCAAGAATCTCCCATTTCACTCTTCCTCTCCCATGTAAGTTACATTTCCTTCCAAATTTGACCTATGATGCATATGACCAGGTGCATTATCTTTCTAACTCATCCAAGAACATTAGGCTTCCCATGGATTCGAAATTGCAAGAGGAGGATGCCATGTGTCACAGAAATTCCAGCTTGTGTGGGCCCCATAATATCCATGTGTCTCCATGCTCCATTTCCACTTCAATTTTCTCTTGTATTTATTTAATTATCTCCAGTATTAAATATTTAATCCATTCTAAGGTTTGAACATCATTTTTTAGTTCCCTTATTAAAATTCCAAATGTATCCATCCAACCTAGGGAACTAGTAGGATTGATGGAATTGACCTACTGTGCAATACAATGAGGACATTACAAAACATTATATAACACTATTATTTATTATTTATTTTATTTGGATAAAGTGGATTTAATTTTTCTTGTAAAGGAGATTAGATTATTGGTTTGATTCTTTTTATCTTGTTGTGGTTAGGTTTTGTAAAAGATTTATAATTAATCTATTTACTATCTATGAATTATGAGAAAGTGTTCAAATTATTCTTTATAAAAAAATGTTTGTTTTTTAAAGATATATAAAAAAATTACATATAAATGCTTAAAAATATGTTACTAAATGCTTTTTCTGAACCAGAGATATAAGCCTAAGTGTTAAATTGAAGAAATATATGGAGTTATTAAATATTTTGATTTAAAAGTAAACATATTAATTTTATTTTGAAATTTCATTTATTCATTATATAGTTATAATATTCTCTCTTATATTTATAGGTATCAATTTTTTTTTTACACTACATTGATTTATGTAACCATTTATAACGTTCTTTCTTAACATGTATTGAATTTAGTGTTTTATTAGTCCCCGCCCTTCGGCTAGTAGGGACAATATGAATGGGCTTGCCCTAAAAAACAATAGTTGTGCACATGCCTCAATGTAAGTTTAAGTATTTTATCCTAACTTTGGTTCAAAACAATAATCGTGCACCTTTTTATTAACCTATCAAAATATACAAGATATTTTGGCCACCAATCATTTAAATTGTGGTCTTATTTAGCCTCTTTTCAAGGGAAGTTCTTATGAAAATGAGTTGATTTTCATACATAGCTTAGTTTTTCCATAAGTATTTTGGACTAAAATTTCCAAATCAAGCAATGCTAGAAATGTCTTTAGCATTGCTTTGATGACATTTAATGCTTAGTTGCATAAATTTGGCTGAAATGTTTTCGTAATGTAAGCATTTAAAAATGATGCTGGTGGAAATGTGTCTAATAGACACGTTTGTTGTCTAGTGTCACTAGACACGTTTGGTGTCATCTTGTTAGTCCTATGCATAGGTATTGGTGACTTGTTACTCCTGTATGCAGGTATGCCATAAATGACTTGTTAGTCCTGTACGCAGGTATTGGCGACTTGTTAGTCCTGCAAGCATCCAGAATAAACCAAACATAGATAGTATTGTGCATTGAAGCAAGACGTGGATAAATGAAGCAAGATGCCACTGAATGCGACTCGTTAGTCCTATATGCAGGTATTGGAGATAGGGCTATTCTCCATTTTTCAAGTGTTTGGTGGTCGTATCTCTCTTTATCTTCTAGTTTTTTCAGAGATTGAGCATACTATCCATCTTTGCTGGCCCATCTAACCTCAGATGGCTTCACATTAAAAAATATGGGAATGATAGTATCCCGAGGCTTCTGCAGAATAAGGAGCAGCTCATCCAAGCACCATCTTGAGTCTGCATAGCCAGGTGAGAAAATGGCAATATGCACATATGCAGTTCTGATGGTGGCTTCAATTTGAGGAGATAAGAACTCTCCAGCTTCCAATACCTCCCTGTCAAGGAAATGTTGCAAGCCATGTAAATAAATTTCATGGTAAATATGGCTAGTGACACCCTTTTTAACATCGAGGCCCCGATGACTGATAAATACATAGTAGGCCAGGTAAATATTGGAGGTGGAGGGGTATCGATTGAGCAATGAGTGGTGGAAATTTGTAGGTGTGCCATTGAAGAAAAATACAAATCTTTTTACAGATCACGCAATCACTATATTATGGGTTGGGTAACGAATCAACTTTTCCATGGCTGCCTTTGCTTCCTTGACTTTCTCTGGTGCGAGGTCTAAAGAGCTCGAAGTTCTATCTTCTGGTGGTGTTTATCGAACAGAGCTAAAGATTTTGCAGGTTAGTTTTATTCTTAGTCCTCTCAAATTTCTCAAATTTCACCGAGCCTCAAAGAATCAAGGTAATCTATTGCCCCGAAGGTTTGATATCCTAAACTCTTCTAGCCTGTGAACCTCAAAAAATAAAAATAGTAAAATTCCATCCCTAAATTTGTTAGTTTCATTAATAAACAATGAAATTTGTAATTCTAATCTTTGTATTTTAGCACTAATTTGTATGCTAATGTTTCCATACTAAGATGGATATGAATCTATGATGGTTTTTGTTTAACAAATTTGATCTATGCTATTTATATTAACTTACTAAAATAGCTACAGGGAAAAGAGAAATATTAAATTTCTCGAGAGATGAAAATCCCAACCTGTTTTATGGAGCGCTTGGTGGACATTGTCTCGTGAGGTTTTCCATAGACTAGGTATGGTGGAGGACTAGTGCATTTGAGTGTGCCAATAACTGCACTTAACTAATATGAATTAAGAAATGGATTGAAGGAAGTATTAAGAACTATATCCCATGAATGATCTCCATTGTTAGTACAGGCCTGCACTGTCTACATTGGAAATAAAAAGCTGTTGCTCAAGATTTGTATTTTTGCAATTGCACGATGTCCCCTTATTATGTTGTTTCTGTTGTATGAAAACTTTACCTTATACTCGATGTTTAAATTCACATAAAACCCTCTTTCAAATCTCACGAATATTTTACTTTTTTCAACCTTATTGATGTATCCCTCTTCATGAAAGTTAAAAATATAAAGAGAAAATGCAGATGCATTACCGAAGTACATCCAATCAACTACAAATTACGAATTGTCTCAAGATTCTAAACTATACACTCAATATTCTAAACTATACATAGAGAATAGAAGAGAACAAACCTTGTGCTCCTTGCCCTTTTTATGAGGATCCTTGACGCGCACATGATCTAGTGTAGACGGTGAACGACCTCCACTATTCTTCTGCCCAATGCATTGCAATTTCCGCACTACCACGAGCTGGGATTCCTTGTCCATTCTCATATTTACCTTTACACTTTGTTCACTCATTTCCAATGTTTCCACATCCAAAACAAAGCAATAAATATAGACATTGTCTCATGGTTCTCAATGTTTGTCATTCCTATGTTACAAGCTTTTCGTCCACACTTATAAACTACATGCATAGTAGGTGATACATGTCATGGTCATTAATTTTATATATGTGCTTGGGAATCGACACTTTGATAGGCGTTTGAGCAAGAAAACTCCATGGGAAGAGCAAACAGATCATGAGCTAGTATTTCATAGTTTTACATTTACAAAGATCAACATTTCAGTAAGTATGTGCAATATACCATTGTGATATACTCTTTCAAATAGATTACAGATCTTCCCACTTAGCTGCATTGCTCTCTGAGCTCTTTTTTCCGCTATCGCTACCTTTAGTACTAGCTTTGATCTCTCTTAAGCAGTTACAATACGATTCTACCTCTTCTCCTATAGCTTCAGTTTCAAATCCTACACTAGCGGTCAAGCTTTATTAGTAATTCTGGGGTTATTCACATATTTTCTTTCGTTCTCATTGGTAATAAGTTTGAGTTGTCCTCTCCTAAAGATCAAATTTATAACCTGCACCAGTTTCGAAATATAGGGAAAAATACTTCCTCCTGCGGATTACCTTAAAAACGGAAGGAAAGAGAGCTGAAGCTCGCCCTACTATTCCTTTTTTCCGACCCACACCATTGAGGCATTATCTTAGAACATACCATGACTAACGTGAGAAGGTCATTCATAAGGGTTGGGAAGATAAAAAAAAGTCCTCCAATGTCAGTGTGATACCCACTTTCAAATATGTCTTTCTTGGCAAAGAGATAAAGGAAAAATGAGTTACATTATAGATATCATAAATAACCTTGTTGATGTTTCCCTGAAACTTACCGTTTAGACCAACAATCATTGATCATTTATGTACTTCACGTTGCTAAAACATGCTACGTTCTGAAGCATCCTTCATAGATACGAATGCTATGCCACCGATACGTGTCCCTAAAAGAACCACTTATACTATGAAACGAGAACTTTATACTAAGAATGAGAACTCTAGCTATAAAAATGATGATTTTTGCATAAATAACACCAAAAACACCCCCCAAATAGAAAAGTGTTGATACCAGTATACAGGTTTTTTTTTAGGGGTAAAAAATAGAGTCATGGAAAAAACATCCCATACTCTCATTTACAAAAATTTAAAATCAACCCCTAAATTGGAAAAACATTTTTTCTTCAAGAGATAAATTACTATTTTTTTTAAACTTGCATATTAAACAAAAAAAATTATTTCATAAATAATTTCACCACTCTAATTATATAAAATCAAATAAATTATTATGGGATTCATAATGAAATCATATATTAGACCATACAACAACAAACGATTCATATAAATACTTAAAAACTTCTTTACAGTTTCGATTACAAACATCATACTAAAAAAAAACATTTAAAATGCTTCATGTGAATTATTCAAATTCATCCATGGATTTTGACATCCCATAAGACTCTACATTTTATGCAAATGAAGGAATGGCTGAATATGTAGATGACCCATATTCTTCTCCATTATCAATGGGTGAACCATCTCAGTCTACATCTATGCCCATCATTTCAGATAGCATATTCCTTCTGGATCAACGACTTAGTTTAGTAGACTCCCATCTTGCAACTTCTTTTGGGAGCAAATTCTTGATAATCTATATTGTCTTGGAGTGAAGAGTGTATTTATTTGTAAACTTGAAATCATAAACAAGTATATCAATTTCCTCTAATTTCAAGATATCAATGCGGTGACAGTTTATTTTTTGACCCTTTCTTTTTCTCTTTCTACAATTTTCTCTTTCTTCTTTTAAATGTATTTTTTTTAATTCATGTAGTATTAATTTAAGTAAGGCTTGCCCTCTATCCCATGATTTTTAGTTTTGATTTTTGTTTTAAGTAAAATTTTTAAACCTACTTAAATGCCACCTAGCCCCCTAAACACCCTAACCGCCCTAATATTACAATAAA
>LPNX011083178.1:42308-63662 GCA_001517045.1 Pseudotsuga menziesii | reverse complement strand
CCTCATCGGCGGCATGATTCTGAGAATCGTGCCGCCGATGAGGGGTGGTGCTTTGGCGCCCAAGGGAGGGGAGCTCTGCTCCCTCCTCCCTTCACCACCTCCCTCTGCTGCATATTTTCAGGAAAAGAACATTGCCGATGAATAAAAAGAAGCGTTTCAAGAAAATCATATTCAAGCGTTCATACGAAGAATCACTCTTGTGAATAGGGTTAGAGTTTGAATTGCTATTATGAATTTCATTTCTTTATTCTCTACCCTATGCACTCCACTTCTTTCTCAAAAGCAGAATCACTCTTATGAATACGGTTAGAGTTTCAATTGCTATTATGAATTTCATTTCTTTACTCTTTGCCCTGTGCGCTCCAGCTCTTTCACACGAGGAGAATGGCCATGATGAATAGGGTTAGGGTTAGGGTGTGACCTATCTTTTCATTTCTTTTCTCTCTGCCCTGTGTGGTATGGTTTTCTCTCCCCTACCCTGCTATAATTTAGAGCTACTCTCGAGTCTGTAAATTTTAATTCCTGTGTGCACTATGTTTGCATTTGCAGTTGGATCTGTCACAATTGTGAAAGGAGACAAGGAGAAGATGACGTCCCCATCATACTTCTACATAATCTACTGCTTCCTCTACGGTCGTCTCGATCAGCGTAATGGCATTTGAATTTTTTTAGATTACATATGTGATCAACAAAGTTTTGATAAATCTTTGTTCACATGATATAAAATTTTGTTGTTATTTATATACCTTATAAAGTCTTCATAAATATTCTTTATGTACGCATTACCATAAAGTAGTGATGCTTTAGTTGTCCAGCTTCTATCTCCGTAGCGTTGTCGAACCTATAACCTCCAACTAAAAATTGTAAGATTTTATCTTATTCACTAAAATTCTGACTATAAATTCCTTACTATATTTCTAATCGGGTGGGTAATTCTTACAATAAACTATAGTCTCTACTCAACATTAACGTTTACAGGTTGAAATATTTTTTGTCACACTTAGTACTCTTAAGAAGAGAATTGAATGCAAATGGCTAAATACTGGTGTCATTGGTGCTGCAAAGTTTCAATTCTTTTAGTATGTTGATGTTTCTTTTATGTTTTTTTTCAGTGTAAGCTTAGATGACCCTCACATATAAGACTTCTTAAAAGCGTATGTACTCCCCCAAGGTTTCAGCATGATGACTGGTTCTCGCATCCTTCAGCTCAAAAGCCTTGTCTACATTCATTTTGGAAACAACACCCTTCCCCCTTTAAAGAAATCTATACATCAGAGTTCACACCTGCTCAGTGTGGTGGAACAAGACATATCCAAGCAAGCCCAACTAGTTACTTTTGACTGGACACACATTAAATATCCACAGCAATGGGAAGTTAAGTATAATAAGCTAAGAAACGTAGAGGCCACCCAGAAAGCTCTAGCAGCCAGACCTCTGTAGTTTAACAGACAAACCAGTTCATTCCGTTATCCTGAACCTGATCTAGTCCCTGCAACTAAAGGAAACTTAAGGTGGGTTCTTTAGATTTCCTAAATATTCTATCAATCTTATGTGAACTCACAACCTACCCCTCAGAGTTCAAGAATGACAAAAAAGTCGACATGGAGACCTAAAAAAAATACATTAACATGATTCTAAGAAAAAATAATGGCAGCTCCTTATTCTTGCAAGGACTTTTGTCAAAAAATAAATAAAAACCACCTACTCATATAATTGTTTATAAATGGTTGGTTGGTGTACTAGTCCATAGAATATGCTTATTTATCATAGGTAAATGTTGGATGATAATAATCTAGGATTATTAAGAAGAGTCATGAGACTACCTCTTTGAATGTTTAAATATTTCACCCCTTTCCTATATAAACCCATTCTATAAGATTCATACTACCTATAATTGCATTTGAAAATATAATATAATTATCCTCAAACATAAAAAAAAAAAAAACATACAATAAGTGAAAGGCATGTTGGTTCTTCGGTTCTTCTAAAATATCCAACAAAGATTCTTAACATTTCAATGTCATTAATAACGTAAGCGTGTGCATCTCCCCTTAGTTGTTGTAAGTTAGGGTTGAGGAGTTCTTTTATCTCATTATAACATCCATGTTAATATAATTGAACAAGAATACAACTACTTTATTTTCTTTCTTCATTCATGAAATTCAGCAAGTGTAAACCAAATAGTTTGATGAATAAAAGTAAATTAAATTGAAATAAATAATGGAATTGAAATATATCTACTATTTCCCCCCCAAAAAACAAGAAATTAAAATGATAATGACCTTCCTCATTCGTGTAATGGTCTCTACTACTAAAAAACATAACATTTTCTCCTCTAAAATGCACTAAATGGTTTTGAAACTAATAATAATTTAGGACTTTTGTTTGGAACTTCTGCACATTATAATTGTTTTTGCAATGCACATGTACTCCTTTGAATCTAACTTACTGAACTACTTAATATGGATGTTAATCCACAAGTGCCCGCGACTATTTTAAAATAAAATTGTTCATATCCCTATGTGACTATTGGCATTTTTTTCATCGGGACCTATGTTATCTGTGATGATTGCAACTATATTATATCTTGAAATATTAATGTCACAACAAATTTTAGATTAATGTGGGTGTAAAGGAATCAATGTTATTAAATTTACAATTCATATCTAAATATTAGTTGTAAACATGTAAGTTCTCTTTTTAAGAAATTTTATTAAAATAATTATTTTTTCATCTTTTTCTTTTATTTCAATCTTTGATTAATTTTGATATTTAGGTTTCTAAATTGACCCAAATGATCCCAAATTTTTTAAAAAGGTATACGATTGATGTTAAGACTTGAATATGATGTTCAGGGATGATTTATGACCCTCCAAATACTTCTGCAAACTTGTTTAAAATTCTAGCCAATGTAGCATTTTTCACTAGCAAATTGGGGTTCCAATTCCCCCAGAGTAAATGCTGAAATTGTCCTTCCAAATGCTCCCAAACCCACTCAAATTTCTGAAAAGATTCAGAGGATGTTTACGGACATTACTAAAGTGTCACATGCATCATTATGTAGTCTATAAATTCTTTTATAACCCTCTCCCAAATAGGTACACAATCACTAGTTCGACCCTTGGGGAAATGACACCAAATCTTTTCCAAATGCAAATAAACCGAGTAAGATGAATTCAAATGCTTAAGTATTGGATAAGAAAATTTTAATATGCATCAATGGCAGTCCATTCATCATAAATATATCATAGAAACATTCGTTCATTCAAAATCATCAGCATTACAATGACATACATCAATAGTGGGGAAATGGTCATTGTTTGCTCATTAATAATCACTTTTACATACAACCATTTGATATTTCTTCCTGAAACTTTCTGAATATGGATAATAGAGTATATTAATATTATTACAATCATAAATTTACCATGATAATATATACCAAAGAGTACAATAGTTCACCCAAAGCGCAATCCCTCCATGAGCAAGAATATGCAATAAAGACTAGAAATGGTTGAGAGAATGTGCTCCACTAGAAGAAACCAAGTGTTTCCTATTAGCTTACACCTACAAATTAAAATTCTATTAAAGCTCCATGAAAGACTTGAATGGCCTCTCCAAACACCAACTTGGATGGGAATCTTTCACTCTCGAAATTGGCTAAGGAAAGAAACTAGTCATCCACTAGCTCTCTCTCTTAACAAATGTAAATTTCTCAAATGATCAAAATACTTTCTCTTGGTTGATCCCTGTATTTTATAAACATCCTTAGCCTTCTAAGGTTACCAATCCATCCACAAAATTAATAAAATTCGACTTAGGGTATGTGCTCAAGATTTGTCATGTCTCCTCCCTTCCCTAGCCTTCCATCTTCCCCCAATTCGAGTAGGGACCCATTGAGCTTCCCCAACTCACATTAGCTCCCTATTGGATTCTATATTTAGTCCTGACATGTGATAATGGTCATATTTCATCCTTTAGGTCAACAATATGTCATGAATGTCATAGCATCTTCATCGTTGGTGTCATAGATGTCATAGATGTTAAGGAATCTAGCCTAAGTTCCCAAGAAGCTCCCATTTGACTCTTCATCTCCCATATAAGTTACATTTCCTTCAAATTCAACCTATGATGCATATTTACAAGTGTATTATCCTTCTAAATCATCCAATAAACTTAGGCTTCCCATGGATTCGAAATTGCAAGAGGAGGATGTCATGTGGCATATAAATTATAGCTTGTGTGGGCCCCATAATCTCCATGTATCTCCATGCTCCATTCCCACTTCAATTTTCTCTTCTATTTATTTAATTACCTCCATTATTAAATATTTATTCCATTCTAATGTATAAGCATCATTTATTATCTCCCTTATTAAAATTCCAAACGTATCCATCCAACCTAGGGAACTAGTAGGATTGATGGAATTGTCCTGCTATGCAATTATTTGAATGGGGACATTAAATTCCTCCCCACCCAAGATTGCTTGTCCTCAAGAAATTTCATATTTGCATGCTACAAAATCTTCTCCTCTTCCCATGTGGCATCCTGATTTGGTACTCCTTCGTGTGCATCAAGTGGTTTGTTATGGTTCTGCTCATTAATTTTGTTTAGCTGCAATTTTAGTAGTGGAACTCATGTGTATTACAATTTTGTGTTCCCAAAAGTAAAGAGATGTGGATTGTGCATATTGATATATCCTGTAACATCACCATTAACACCAAAAGGATTAATCAAATCCATAAAAACCAAATTTCTGCAAATAATCTTTACCTCCATATTTTCGAAACCTTTTTTGAACTTTCACCCATTTTCGCTTCTATATAATTCTTTGAAGTTGGTGCTGAGTTACCAAACTTTGAGTTTCTTAAGATTCCAAGAAAATTCAGAGAGGAACCATCATGATTTCTAATGCACTACTATGATTACAATCATCTTCTCAAGTGGTGACTTCATCTACAATGCTTCTTGTTTTCCCCACAATTGAAACCAATGAGACCAAAAATGATCCTAGGGTCCCATATGATCCTGATATATGCATGGTGTGAAATGTCTATAATGAAATGCCATGAAAACCAAGCATGTGAACATTGAATCCACCTCTCAAAAGGCCTCCTACATAGGAAACATGATGATTGCTCTACAAATATGAACTCAAATAACTACAGGTTGGTTTTCTTTCTCAAACCGTACAACCAAAGTGCTACTCCAAGTGAGATGAAACAAGGCAATTCTAGGATCTCATTTCTGGTGTTGCACCCTTCCAATCACAATGAGTACAAAATATAGATCTTGAAAGTACATAAAAAATCATACAAATATACTTCAAGAAGGTACCTCATCAAAGAATCATGAAAATGATTGTACATCAAAGTAAGTAGATCACCCTGTGGCACATACACACAAGCATCAAATATTATATCAAATATGATCCAATGACATATGTGAGGATCCAATGACCTATAATGTTTCTCCAAAATAATATAATATGCATCAAAATAATAATCATCCATGTGTTCTTTCATCCAAGAAGTGAATGAAGAACCTCCACCAAAATATGAACCAAATAAGGAGCAAAGAAAACATGAAGACTTCAAGTGGCTCAAAGAAGTCTCATCAATACACCCATGAATGTGTATATCATAATGAAATAATAGAGGATGTTGCTGCCAATAATAATTACCTTCAATCATATATCTCTTCACCCAAGTTTGGGATGAAATTTCGGCAACATCAAATAGACTAGGAAAGGAGTAAGAAAAATCATGAGTCTCCCAGTGACTCAAGTGAACATCATAGGTGCACCCATGTCGATGTGTATCATCATAATTTAACAAAGGATTCTACTGCAAATGTAAATAAGATGGTTCTCTAATCATGTCATCATCAAAAGGAGATATATAAATTCCATACTCTTCATGTGGCACTATAAAAAAGAAACCTTTCACCCATACTTCATTAGGATGTATACTACAAAATTTGGAAGTATAGGATGTAGGAGAAATAACCAACTCACCCAAATGATCAGAAAGTGAAAAATTTTCTTAATGTGAAGTATCTATAGGGGTAGTATTATGCACCTCCCTTAAAAATGGAAAACTTTCCTCATGGGTTTGTTCCAAGGTGGTGGAATCATGCACTTCTTCAAAAAGTGTGTAACCATTTTCAAGAGCCAACTCAAGTTCCTCATCCACAACAAATAGTGATTGGATCTCATCAATATCATCTTCAAACACATAAATAACCTACAATTTTTCATGTTTCTCATGATCCATCATGTCATGAGAATCCTCCAAGCAATCTACCATACGACAATCTGAAACATAGGAGGAAGAAAAAGCATCTTGCAACCTCTCAAGAAGTTGCTCATTTTGAATTTTGAGCTTATGAATATCCTCATTATTATTCAAGTATGCTTCATGTAACCATTCATTAAGCTCAACCAATTTGTTTCTATCAAAAATCAAAGATATGAAATTCCCTTCGATGTTGCACATTGCTCTTTGAATCTTCTCCATGTCTTGAAGGAAGGATGGCTCCTCCAATAAAGAAATTTTCTAACCAGAATTTGGCACCAATGGTTTAGTGTCATGGAGTATGGTAAGGGCCTCATGGATATCCATTTGACTAATATTAAAAGAGCCTTCAGTGAAGGATTATTAATGGGAATGAACCTCCTCTTCTTCTTTCTTCTTTATTTGATCAACTTCTTGAAGCTCAAGTGGTGATGGGGAAATTGATCTCGGTTCTTAATTATATGTCACAAGGTATTCATCTTCATGATTATGATAAATTTGTCTTGCAGCAAAATTTTCAAATCTGATCTCTATGTTACCAACATACAGTTGTGAGCACCCATCAGTAGGTACTCCTTCATAGTTCAAGGATCCATCAATAGATTCTCTTTGATTAGAACAACCCCCATTTGTAAGGATTGTGTTATTCTCTTCACCTTCCTCTCTATGCTCTTCTCTGCAATAAACTTGAGGTAATTGATGTTACACTTCATGATTCTCTCTTTCTTCCTTTAATGGTGTATCTAGGCTCTTTTCACAAGTAGGATGATTTTTTCTTATTTCATGCTCCTCCAAACTTGTGGATTGTTGATTGTTTCTTAATGAATTCACATTTTCCTTCTTATTCCTAAATCCATACTTGGAAAGATATTATTGGAAATAATACCTCTCATGAATACACCCTCTCAACAATCGATACTCTTATAAGCATGCTTCAATATCTATGGTTGTAATTTCTTCTTCCGTTGGCCAAGGAGGAAGGAAAGTTGGCGTAATGGGCCTATTGTGAAGCCAAGACATGTTTTCAAATTTTCTTAAATGGATTTTATTAATTCATAGGTTCAAGGAACATGCTATAATACCACTTGTAATTTCTCTTTCTAAGAAATTTTATTAAAATGAAAAATGTTTCACTTTTTTCCCTATTTCGACCTTTGACTAGTTTTGATGTCTAGGTCTCCAAATTGACCCAAATGCTCCCAAATATTTTGAGAAGGTATACAACTCATGTTAATAATTGAATATGATGTTCATGGATTATTTATGACCCTCCAAATACTTTTGAAAACTTGTTTAATATTCTATCTAAGGTAGAATTTTTCACTGGCAAATTGGGGTTCCAATACCCCCAGGGTAAATGCTGAAAATGGATTTTCAAATGATCTGAAACCCACTCAAATTTATGAAAAAAGGAAGATTCTATTTAGTGAAATTTTTAAGGTATCATGTGCATAATCATTCAGTTTATAAATTCTTTTATAACCCTCTCCCAAATAGCTACAAAATCACTAGTTAGACCCTTTGGGAAACGACACCAAATCTCCTCCAAATGTAAATAAACTGAGTAAGATGACTTCAAATGATTAAGTCCTGGATATGAAACTTGTAATAATCATCAATGGAATTCCATTCATCATAAATATATCAGAGAAACATTCTTTCATTCAAAATCATCATCATTACAATGGCATACATCAATATAGTGGGAAAATGGTCATTGTTTGCTCATTAATAATCACTTTTACATACAACCATTTGGTTTTTTGACCCAATACTTTATGAAGATGAAGAAAAAATTATATTAATCTTATTAAAATCATAAATGGACGATGATAATCTCTCCCAAAGAGTACAATAGCTCACCCAAAGCGCAATCCCTCCATGAGAAAGAATATGCAATAAAGACTAGAAATGATTGAGAGAATGTGTTGCACTAGAAGAAACAAAGAGTTTCCTTGTAGCTTACACTTGAAAATACAAACTCCATTAAATATCCATGAAAGAACTAAATGGACTCTCCAAACACCAAATTGGATGGGAATCTTTCACCCTTGAAATTGGCTAAGGTCAGAAACTAGTCGTCCACTAGTTCTCTCTCTTCACAAATACAAATTTCTCAAATGCTCAAAATCCCTTCTCTTATGGACAATTATGGTGTGGACCATAGAGAGCTATGTGGACAATTTTTTGTGTTAACATGGAAGGAGTCCAAATCCTCATGCATAATGCTTGCTAAAGGAGGCTCAGATCGCTAGACATCCATTGTAGTACTGATCACCTTTGATTTTTGTTCCTCTTCCTTGATGTCTTGCAAACTAGTGCTAAGGTTCATTGAGATTTGATTATGTGTATCCTCCATCGCATTTTCTATTCCTGAATTTCCCTCTTCATGCTCCATGGACACTGCAAAGAGAAAATAAGGGATGTTGAAGAACTCTTCTATGTCTATGTACCATTGTACCATCACTCAAACTCTTTGTTCCAATTTAGGTGTTCTGGTTTGTATGTCACAATGCAGGTCATGTATGTCATTTCTTATATCCAATAACATGTCTACCATGGATCCTAATTGTCTAGAAAGGGTCACTTCCTTTACCTCTCTATTCTGAGTAGGATGAGCACTACCTCTCTAGATGGGAGAATAGTGGTGTTCCCTCACTATCTTTGTGCTTTCTCTACCACTCTTGCCTTGGTCACAAATTGTACACCAGATATCAAAATAGAGATAATGCCATTGAGTTTGGACATTTGGGGCCCAATAGCTCATTATATTTCCCTCCTCATGTACCAGGTGGCGATACTTCCATCATTTCATTCCCTCCCACTTCCATAATTGCGCATTGAATGAGCCATATGATGTCAAGCATGCCAATTCTCAAGAGGGGGGTATGGTCAATGCATGTCCTACATGTATGTTTCCTGTAGATAATGTGTTTTCCTTTTGTCACAAATTCATCGGTTTTGTCCTGATAGCACCCCATACAGGGGTTTTACATCTGCTTTTAAAAATAGGAACAACGAGGATTTTTATCTAGAGTTTAGTAAACCCTGCTTGGCTATTAAATTTTAGAGAATGCAAATGTGAGGCATGAAAATAATCCCACCAATTTTTAATATCTTTGATGTCAGTATCTTTCCCTTTTGCAAGCTGCATAAACCCAAACTCTATGTCCTTTAAAGAAAAAACTTATTCCTCTATAGAAAGCATTCGAAAGTTGTCCAAGATATCAAGAGATTTAAAAATCCTTTCAAGTAATGAATTGCAGACTCTCAAGGGAATCATATTGTTTCCATTTGTTTATGATCTAGAATTTGCATCCAAAATTTCTTAGGATCTTGCTTAGAGATGTACACAAACTTCTTTCACTTTATTTTTATATAACGTATTTCCCCCCATTTTAATTAGGGATTGGCTCATATGTATCTTGTTGGAATTAAAGACTTAATAGACTCATCCCTAATGATTCTTCTAGCACCCTTGTAGCCTTGGTCATTCTATTCTCATTTTACATGACACCACAATAGCGAACTTGTTCATGGAAATAGAGACAAATGTGATAAAATCATGATAGAGTTCTTGAATTCTGTCCTTATTTAATAGTATATTTAATTCATTATTTAAATCCATTGAAATAGATAATTTTTATTTTCATCAAAGATGAACTAAATTAAATTTATGGGGCTTATATGCTTGTCAAAGTTTAAAGTTAGGTTTAAAGATTAATGTTTAATGTCATTGTCATGGTCATTTAAGATGTCAAAAGTTACTACTGGGTTATAATATAAGATATCACTTTCATTTACGAAATTACAATCAAGTCCATGAGTACAAGTGATTTGTTTGGATTTCAACCACTTCATAAGACCATTGCAAAATGTTACATCTTGAAAACTACAAAGCCTTATTAACTTGCAATCAAAAAAATTCTCAAACCAAGTTTTTCATAATTCTTTTGTATCTCCTAGCTAAAACAAGGTCCTCGTCTAACCATAAAAAATTAAGGTTGGAACCTCACTTAAAATAACAGTTATTATTCTAAATGTTAGTCTCTTAACAAATATATATTCATTACATCTTTTAAAAGTAAATATTACATCTTTTAAACCGTAAATATTTTATTTTTGAACAGTTAATATTTATTTTAAGTGATTATAAAAACAATTTTCATTTAAATTATGTTTTTTAGTTATAAAAATTAAATTAATAACAACAAAATAAGATGTCGCTATATAAATCTTTTATCAGCCATATCTCAAATATCCATCCATATATAATGATTGAATTGAAAAGATCATTATACTAATTTAAAAGATTGCCCGGAAAAATGTTTTTTTCTTTACAAGCCAAGTAGCGTTCACTCACTCGACGATAGGATATTTCGATCGTATCCGACTTGTGACGCACAAATTGCTGAAGCATCAATCCGACGCAGGATAATAATATGTTGTCGAGCATCACAAGTAATTTATATTTTAATGAGAACATTAAGTATTGAAGCTATTGCCTTTTATTGGCTGTAACATCTATCATGCATTTCACGTGAATCTGTTATTCCGAATTTGAAACACTTTCGACTTTAACCTCCGGAGAATAATTTGCAGTGGGAACTCTCGCAAAAGCAAGTTATACCATTACGTCAATTATGGCAAAAGTAATTTGCACTTCCTTTGATCTGGGAATGTTAACAAATCAAAATTTCAGTTGGCCAATTCAAAAAAAAAACTCGGGGTGGGTATCAAGAATATGTTATTGTTCCGTGCTTCTTTGAGTCGCAGGAGTTTCTAGAAAGGTCTGTTTGGTCAGGGCCTATGGAAAAATATACTTCATGTTAAATGTCTAAAAAAATATTCTTATTATGTACATACTCGATTACATACTCTAAAATATGTGTGGTTCAAGTTTCAAATTTCTCGATGGGTTCGTGGCTATCTTGGAAGGTGGGGAATGAATGGTAAAATGGGTTTTTTAAGGGTGGATTCTTGTTTTTGGTGGGGAGGATTTTTATAGATATTTTAGCTTCTTATTAAACAGTTAAGAGCAAGTGGATGTTTCATATTAGCTCATGTAAAGAATATGATGAATGGCAATTTTTTTTATTGGTTTTATGTAGGTGATTAGGTGATTAAGGTTTATCAAGTGTTTTGGTAGACAGTTTGTAAGGGAATTAGACACTATGAGGATGTTGATTTGTCTCATGTGGGAGTGGAACAAATCTCATGAACAGATTAATGCAAAATGTTCTTACAAAGTAATTTCTACTGCTACAGTTGATTATAGAGAGAAGTGGTGGTATAAAAAAACTTTGAAAATGGAAACTGCCCCAAAAATCCAAATGTTTTATTTGGGTGTGCTTCTAAAATAGGATTCTGACTTCAGATAACCTGAAAATTAGAGGTTTAATGGTCCAAACATATGCGTGTCTTGCAAAAAGAAGTCAAAGTCTGTTAATCATCTCTTTGTAGGCTGCAACTTTTCTTACTCTGTCTAGTATGAGGTTCTTTTAGAATTTCACATTTTTGATGTCTTGAATGAGTTAACTTTTGAAGATAATATGAAATCTTTTGTTCATCAATACCGTCTACATAAGGAACTCCCTTCATTTGTTTGTTGGGCCATATGAAAAATTAGGGACCTTGGTATTTTTTGAAGAAGTGTTGGTAGAAGCTCAGAGGACTACCATAAAAAATCTTGGTATGTATAGAGAATTTCACAAGGAATAGGGCATTAAGATTTAGAAGATTATTTCTTAACGTGTCTTTCTTGCTGAAGGAATTCTTGGTTATTTTGATTGTGTTGTTGCTTCTTGTCATTGCGGTTGTTGCATGGTGATAAGAGTCTGTGAGAGGACTCAGTTTTTACTATGAATGGGTTGTGGTATTGAATTCAACACTTGGGCAATGCTCTTGGGTATGTGGGGCCTTTTTCTATTTGCTCATTCTAGGAACTTTACTTATCTGCAGATCTATGGGGACTCCAAATTTATTATGGATTGGGTAAATGGCAGTGGTTCCCTATAGCATTGGTGTGAAAGGATGAAGGTCCTCAACACTTATTTTTCTTATTTATCCTTCTCTAGTATTTACAAGTCTTTCAACAAGATTGCATATCAATTCTCTAAAAGAATAGTGGGTGCAGCTGAAGCCATCCTGTATTTTGAGGAATGTGAGGATTTCGTTAAGATTGATGAACGATCCCTCAAAGCATATTAGTTGTTTTCTTGTAGTACATGTTTCTTCAATGTCTAGTTTTTTGGATCGTTGCAGTGAAGTCTTTTGTTCAGTATCTTTGTAGAGGCTTTTGATGTCCAAGTTTTGGATGGAAGTCATGCCTTGTTGTGTAGATATTGTTTAGTTTTGTAATCTCCTTCTCTCTAGTTGAGATGGTTTAATTGAGTTTTTATCAAAGCTCTATTAACAAAAGAACAATATTATGTAATTTTCTATTATAACTTAGATTCAAACATGAATATCAAGTTATAGTTTTGTTTTGTTTTTTGTTTTTTTTTCTTCTGTTGAAAAAATTATTTGGTTTCTAAGCCTCTATATGTGTTCTTTAATTTTATATATTTTCTATAAGGAACATTACAAATAATTTTATTTACAAAATTTCAATATTATGTTAAAATATGTTGTTTATTAGTTAGTATACTATAAATTTTGTTAAAATATGTTGTTTAAGGGTATATATAACATATATTTTGTTTTTTCATATATTTTGTTTTGTTAGAGGAGAACAGAGCAGATTCATATATATAATTCTAAAGTTTAAATATTTTTATTTGAAGTTTTTTGCAAATTAAATAAAATATTTTTTTTTTTTTTAAATTTTAAACTTTTTACATATAAAAAATCATTATTTTTAAATATTTTACATAGGATTTTTAAGATAGATCTATTATTTTTAATTTTTTAATTATATAAATTAACATAAAAATAATTAATTATTTTTCATGTCGTTTCAAAACTTTATTTTATACTCCCATATTTTTATAATTAATATAAATACACCATATAATAATAATAATAAAAATTGGTTTGTAAGACTTAATAGAAGCTACATAATATAATAACAAAAAAATGTGTTTATAAGAATATATGTAGAAAGGAAAAATTAAGAAATTGAAGAAAACATTAAATGGGTTTAAAATCTAGGAAGAGTCTATAGGTTGATGATTATTTTCTGCTGGATTCTTTTTGCATCTTTTTAGTTGTGAGATTGTTGGTTTTATATATATCTCATGGAGAATGATGTATGATTTTTTGTTTTTTGTTTTTTATAAAATAACAATTTTTTTTTAAGCTATAAGAAAAGACATTCATAAAAAAATATGAAAGATCAAAATCAATTTATAATGAATGCTGGAGATTACATTCTCTTCGAAATCTCGATAAAGCTGACATGTGTATTGTATTTTGATGATCCAATAACATTTGTATAATGGAAATCAGCTAACTCAATCTTTTTTAAAACCTGTTATTTGCAATGCATTGAAATGTATTTTGGATGTGTTAGAAGATGAAGGTTCAATTTAAAAAAAAACATATATTTCATTTTCTAATTTTTACTTAAATATATGATATTTCACTACAATTTATTTTCTACCTATAATATATTTTTTAACACTAGAAAAATATATAGTAAATTGATATATTTTTATTATTGATGTACATCAAATATGAATTTAGAGTGGTTCTAAATCTAAACACATCATATTATTAAATCCCAAATCCTATATAAACATAATGGAAAAATATAAAATAGTTATTTATATAACTTTTTTATTCTTGAGAAAAATAATTGGTAAATATGAATATGAATAAACATATTCCTATTATGCATAAAAATTAAATAAGAAAATTAAGAAATATGAATAAATTCGGTTTTTATATCCATGTACATATAAGAGGAAATTTATTGAAAGTAAATATGATTTTCAAATTTTAAGAAAAAATTGTTTCAAGCTTATGTGTTTACTTTGAAAAAAAATTAAAACCAAAATCACAAATAGAAAACATTTCCTTCCACCTCTACTCTCCTTTAATCTATTTACCACATAATTCATTCCTTTATTTATGCTAATTAATCTAGGATTTTATACTTGTGAATATACCACTCTTTACACTTTAGAAGATGTTATTTCCAGTGTTAGTTATAGTTGTACAAATATCATTTTTTATCATCGTAGGATGGATTTATTTATAAGGCATTATATACAAATTGCTAAATGGTTAGAGCTACTTCAAGACATTGATACAAATCTCACACACACACACACACACACATATATATATATATATATATATATATATATATATATATATGTGTGCTAGTTTTACATATTGTCACATGTTTAATGATTGTATAAAAGAGATAAAAATAATTATAAATTGAAATATCTATTAATGTTTAAACTTATACAAAATGAGCGTCGATGGTCATTTATATTACTATTAAAACAATATTAGAGATGCTATGATATCTACTATGTATATTAAAAAGGAAACTACTATTTCTAATGGTGGACAATAGTTCACTTGTCTAAGTATTTGCATGAAATTTCATGGAAATTTCCTTAAGGAAATATAGGTTGTATAAAAATCTTATGAAAAATAATATATATATTATTGAAAAATTTAATACTATCGTAAAGAACTAATGTAGGTGGTGCAATCCTATGTGATTTTAAATCATTAGTAGAGTGTTCATGCCAAAAACATATTCCCTAAAAATACAACATATTTAATTGAACATGTAAAGAGGAATTTAAATAAACATACTAAATATTGAAAAGAAACATAAAAGTACTAAAATACCAAACCTAAAAATAAGTTATAGCTACATAATATCTACATATGATGTATCTTCATTTAGCATGTTGTCGTGACATGGAGGTAATCAATCATAACAACTGCACATGCATAATAGTTATATATTAACACAATTATCTTCACATTAAACTATATACATTTTTTTGTCATTTCTTATTATGTCCCTGCCCGAGGGGATATATATGAATCGCTCAAGGTGATTAGTTGAAGTAATTTGTTGCAACTTTAACAAAATTATATAATTTTTGCTATAGTTTGTATTAAATTTTTTTGGGGAATTATTTAAATATTGATTTATCTTGCTTTTTATTGGTTGATATAGGTGACGTAGGCATGGGACTTTGTGCCCCAAGACCCAGCGACGGGCTAACGTCAGCAGTATTAACTCAGTCAGGTGGATTAGTTGAGAGTTTGGCGTAAATTTTTGTGTGTTTTATAAAGTTTTTTCATAGTTTGATTTTTGAGTGTATTAAATAATTATTTTTTTGTTTCTCTATTGGTTTAGTTCAGGTGACGTTTGCTTGGGGTCCCGGCAAGCTCTCATGAGTAAAGTATAAATTCAGTCTGTACACTTATTTAAATGCATGTCAGTGCTTTTTTAATGCTGTTGCTTTGGTTTGTGGACGACTTCTGAGAGGCAAGGTTATGGGAATTACGAGTTAGGCTACACTGGCAAGGCCACTACAAAGTCGAGAATCGAGATGAAACGAGCAGACTTGCTTTCTCGCATCCGGATATCGAGCTACCTCCTTCAATGAGAGAAGCACTGCGATTTCTCCTAAATCCCGATGAACAGACGCTGTAATTTCCTTCATTGAGGCCAATAGTTATCTGTGTAGTTTTTTCACTCAATTGTCGTTCTCTTTATTCAAATGTCGGTAGCCCTGGGTCTTTTCCTAGCTATACAGCCTCCATTTTACGTTCGTGTAAATAATTTGTTTAGAAAATAAGGTCACGGTTGGTAAATCCCTTTAGATGCTTCCTTTGTCCATGATGTTGTACTGGCCGTGCTCCTGTCTTTGTATACATTTGTAGCAATACTCCAAATTATACCAATACTTCTCCAACATTGAAGTGCGAATCAAACAATAAATTCTTCATCATTTTCTCTAACTTTCATAGAAATTCTAAGTATATTAACTTTTATATAAATTCTAAGTAATAAAATTTTTGAATGTTTAGTTTGAAATCCAAAATTTATGAAGGAAGAATTGCTCACTTCTTTGGATGACAAGAATTCTTTTAATCGTTTTCGATACGGTCCCGGTCTTCGAGCAGTGTTCAGTTAATTCAACCGACCGCACCGTGTGCAAACTAGTGGTGTGCAGAGACCGCACCAATGGCCTGATAAATTTCTATGGTGGCGGTTGAGGATCTAAAAAGACACAAAACGGCCATCAAATTTTTATTTATATTTACTAATTAATTTTGTTTTTGTTGGAATTTAAAAAAAAACAAATATGTAACTATTTAAATCTTTTTAGAATTTTATTTTTGTGCTTAAAAAGTTTTAAGAAGAGTGATTTTTTTAAGAGAAAGTGTTTTATCCTCAATACATATAGTCTTCAACCTATGGAATTTTAGAGATTGTCAAACTCCTTGTTTTACAATGTTGCTATAAAAGTTCACTATATAACTTATAAGAATTTATTTCATTGTACAATGATGATCACAAATTTGTTTATTATAAAATGCATATTTTTTATGATTGGATTTTGGCCTCATTATAGTATATTTCAGATCTTTGAAACCTTTATTTTTTAATTACAAAAATTATATAAAAATTAAATTCTAACTCCATTTTTTTACTAAAATATTTATCTCTTTAACCAATTTTAAATTCTTGAACAATTTTCTATGGAAAATAGACTTGACCACATAAAAAAAACTTTAATGTTTCAATTAACTAGTTGGATATCACATTAGTCATACCTAGCACTAGAAATTTACTAGATAATTCTAAGAAATTTAAAAATTTGGATATATCATCCAATTTTAAAAATAACAAACTTCTTCAATAGTTCCTTTCTATGTTAATATTAATCTACATAGTTAATATAGTTTATCATTTTAGGTCGATGTAGTTATTATTTTATGCCATTAGGTGGATGCTAGATTAATTTGAATATAGACTATAGATTACTATGGAATTATTATAGGATCACTAGCGTGTAATGAGATGTATTTTGTTTATACATTTTTAAACATTTTTTTTGCTTATACATTTGCATTTCTTTTACGTGTTTTTTTTAATTACATTAGCAATTGCTTATACCCTCATGCAATTAGCTTAGGTCGGGGACATTGCCACTTTGTGGCTCTTGATTCACAATGAAATTGAACTATTTTCTATTGGAGTCTTCACTCACAATGAAATATTTGAATTATTTTGTGTCTAATAATACGATTTGATATTCAATAATAATAATCTTGGCGGTAATGGTAGTTGTTAAGAATATATATCAATCAATTCTTATGTACATTTAATCTTATACATTATGTTTTCATATATAGGTATATTTAACCAATTGGGGAGATTAGATCATAAAGAAAGGGTTTTAACCAATTGGTGATAACCTTGGTGATTATTTTGTAGTTGCATAGAGATATAGGGTGGAGATTTTATGGACAACTAGATCCTTCTTCTTTTGGGATCATGGTTATGAACGTGGAGTTGAGAGTCAAAAACACACCCCTACATAGCTTGGAATCGTCCACCACTTCCAAGAAGTCAAATTTGATAATGGACCAATAGGCATGGAAAAAATATATTACGAAGCCATCACGCCTAGGTAACGATTTCCATTTTTCCGTAGCCATAACCACCTACTCAACATCATCTAGGGATATTGATTGCATTAGATTTTCATTTTGTTCCAGAACCAATTTGGGGATGGAATGATTTGTTGAATAGTTAGATCCTTGCTTCTCGGGGGCTCAGATAAAATGGAACCGTAGAAGATAATCAATTCTTGTTCTATATCTCCATGTTGAGTGACTGAGTTACCTTGAGAATCCCAAATATATGATATGTAATTATGATGTCGATGATTAATCATTCTTCAATGGAAGAATGATTGAACTCATGTGTCCCCTTATTATAACTAATGTTCCACAGGGATGCGCCTCCCAGGGTCGGGGGCTCGCCCCCTGCGTTTCCCATGCCCCGGAGGCTCTAGGGCTCCATGTGAAACATTTCTCGGCGCCCCCTTTTCTCAAAAACGTGGGGAAACGCAGCCTCATCCCCCCCCCCCCTTGAACATGGGGGGCTCCCACATGCCCCCCCCCCCAAAAAAAAAAAAATTTGATTTTTTTAATAAAAAATTCAAAAACAAATAAAACAAAATGAAATTTAATTTAAAAATAAAAATAAAAATTTATAACCTACATGTCATGCTTACCTTTACCATTTACCTTTTTATTTTACCCCCCTCATTCTGAACCAGCCACATCTCAGGATCGCGAGCTTCTCTTTGAGCATCGTGAGCTTCTCCTTGAGCTGTGAACCATCCTTTGAGCCAGTGAGCAGTCAGTTCATGCGCTGACCGGTGTGATGAGAGCTCGCGAGGTTTGATCCATGTGCTGAGAGCCCGTGATCAGTGTGCTGAGAGCTCATGAGCAGTGAGTTGTGAGCAGTGAGCCGTGACCAGTTGCCGGAGTTGTGAGCTCGTGAGTTGTGCATGTGGATGGACTGGAGCAGTGAGTTGTGAGTAGTGAACCGTGACCAGTTGCCGAAGTTGTGAGCTCGTGAGCTATGGATGTGGATGGACTAGAGCAGTGGAGTGAGGACTGAAGCGTGGATTATGGACGGATTGGAGGCAACGTGGTCTATGGACTGATTGGAGGCCGCGTGACTGTGGACTATGGACTGTTGAGAGGTATTTAAAATTTTAATTTATTTTGGACTGATTGGAGGCAGAACCCATGTTTTTTTTTAGTTTTTTTATTTTATTTACTGTATAGTATTTACTATTTACTATTTACTATTTTACTATTTAGTAATTTACAGTGTTTAGCTAGCTCTGTTAGTCTGTTAGTGCTTAGTTTGTAACTTTGTTTTTATAATTTTATTTAGCTCTGTTAGTGTTTAGTTTTAAAGTAAAAATTTTACTATTTAGTTTTTTTAATAATGTTTAGTAGTTTAGCATTTAAATTAGCTCTATTTTTTATTTTTTATTTTTAAAATGTTTAACTCTCTATTACTGTTAGTCTATTTAGTATTTACTAGTTTAATTTTTATTTGAAAATTGTTTATAAATTAAATTATTAGTATGACAGGAGTTGTGCCATGAGCCTCTCATTGCTTATAATCTCTGTTTTTATTTTTTATTTTTAAATAAATGTAATTATATTATTGTTTTCAGTTTTGGCAAATCTTTAATCTTCTAGTTTTTTTTTTTTTTTTTAATTTTAGGTTTTTGTGTTGAGATTATAGGTTGCTCATAAAAGTTAAAAACCATAATAGATGAGTCATTTCGGAAATATCAGTGGCAGCAGTGACAGTGACAGTGACAGTGGCAATGATTCAGATTCTGAGACTCATGTTGAGGGTCAAGTGGGAAGTGGGGCAGAGATTGGAAGTGGACATGCAAGTAATTCATCCAGGTCTATTAATTTGGACAACCAAGGTGCCAATCTACCAAGGGCAATGGTTGAATACACCAAGGGACCATATGATCCCAAAAAACCACTTTTGTTATATGTAACTAAAGTAGGTGCAACCATACCCCAATCTATGGAAAAGCGAGGTGGTGGTTCACGTCATTGGACATGCAATGTTTGTGGCCATTGTTGGGTTGGCAGTTACAATCGAATTAAGCAACACCTATTGGGAATAGGTGGCAAAGGAGTCAATGTTTGCACAAAATTAAACATGCAACAAAGATCTGACCTTTTGAGGTTGCAAATGGTTGCAGATACAAAGGGAACCTTCTCTAGATACAATTTGGAGGCCCTAGAGGGAGCTTCTAACTCCAAAAGGAAATCTAGAATTAAAGCATCCAACCTTATGCCTCCACCATCTCCTGCTACGACATCCTCAAAGAAGGGCTCTTCTCATTCATGTGCAATAGGACCAACTATTTCAGGGATGTATGGTAGGTTGAATTGTAATGATACAGATGATGCCATTGGAAAATTCCTTTTTGCTAATGGAATTCCATTTCATGTTAGTCGCTCTCCTTTTTATAAGGAGATGGTCCAGGAAATTGCAACATTGGGACCTTCATATGTGCCACCAGGTGAACATAAGTTGAGGACAGTTATTTTAGACAAGCAAGTGTCCAGTATTACTATGCAAAAAGAAAATATGAGACTAACATGAGTGAAGAAAGGTTGCTCCATTGTTATGGATGGGTGGACAGACATTGCCAAACATCCACTTATCAACATCATAGTTACATGCCAAGAAGGGCCTTTCTTTCTTAGAGCTATTGATTGTTCAGGAAAGCGCAAAGATGTAGCTTTCTAATTTGAGCTTCTTCGAGAAGCTATAGAGGAGGTTGGACCTACAAATGTCATGCAGGTTGTGACAGATGTGGCAGCAGTGTGCAAATTAGCTGGGTTACTAGTTCAAAGCAGTTTTAGGCATATTTTTTGGACACCTTGTTGTGTGCATGCACTCAATAATGCACTGAAAGACATTCGGAAGATTGAGTTGGTATCATCATTGGTGTCAGCTGTGAGAGATGTGCAGATGTTTATCTACAACCACCACACCTCCTTAGCCATGTACAGGACTCACTCAAGGAAGGAATTCCTGAAGCCCACAGACACTAGATATGCTAGCTATTATCTCTTAATGGATAGGATCTTGGAGGTGCAACCAGCATTACAGGCCATAGTTGAGGTTATTCGCTATGGGGACTCGGATTCTCCTAGTCTTGGAGAAATCTATGAGACATTTGATAGCATGTTGGGTTGAGTAAGGGCAGCCATTCGTGAGAAAGAGCCATCCTTAGTTTTAAACTTTTATTTACTATCATTGATGAACTCAGACTAAGTATTTAGACTTTGAATCATCACTCATTGACTCTTGAGTCTTTAGTACTTCACTCTTCAGTACTATTTTGAGTAATTTTTGCCAAATATATTATACTGTAGTGTTTACTAGTCTAGTGTTCAGTGTTTACAATTTATGATTTATGATTTATGTGACATGTCTATGATTTAGATTTATGATTATTGATTTGTCATTTATCATTTTATGTTTATGTTTACGATTCGAAGT
>LPNX011083178.1:0-39498 GCA_001517045.1 Pseudotsuga menziesii | reverse complement strand
CAACCCATTTATCCAAGAGTAACATTCTTCCAATAGATGTAATTGTGCACCATTTTTACGCAGTGGGAAACCATGTTATGACACCCACACCCATATATTTGTAAGGTTTTTCGTTACACCAAAACCTACAGATGTTGGTGAACATTTGAAACCCAGCACAAGGCCCAATCACCAAGATTTGCGGTTAGTCCACTTGTTTTTATATTCCCAGAGGTCGACAGTTATACCATGTGGAGGCACCCGATACTCCAACACCCTGCCTCTGGCGTAGCTCGGGGGAATTGAGCCTAAGACCTCTGCTCTGATACCATGTAAGGTTTGTTGTTACACCAAAACCTGTAGATGTTGGTGAACATTTGAAACCTAGCACAAGGCCCAATCACCAGGAGTGGCGGTTAGTCCACTTGTTTTTATATTCCCAGAGGTGCGGCGGTTATACCATGTGGAGGTACCCGATACTCCAACAATATTTATTGAACTTGTAAACCCAGAGCACTTCCTTACCTAAATAGATTTGGACCATGGACAATTTTTTTTATAAAAATAGAAGCAAGGCCCAAACTCAAACTCAAAGTTGGTTACTATCATATTAGGCACATTCTCCCATTAATAGAAAGAAAGCAACAATATTTACTAAACATAATCAGTTGTCTATTAGGATCGATGAAAATGACATTAAATGAATAATCATGGTCAATAAATTTCTAATTGAAAGAGCTCATCGCATACTTTGTTAAGAGATGATTTATGTTTTTAAGATTTATTTTCGATGTCAATTAGTATAGGAAAACATTTTTTTGCAATGGCATTAGGTTTTAAATTTTGTTGTGAGAGAGGATCTAGGTCCTCTTGAAAATTTGAAGCTTGGTTGTAGGTTTTAAATTTTTCCGCAAGAGAGGATCTAGGTCCTCTTGAATATTCAAATCTTTTCTAAGTGAGTGTAAGAGTGTGATTGAATTTTCACAAATTCCAATTTTCCCCATTGTAGTATATCTAGTTAAACTTTGGTATTTCTTGTATAATTCATTGTTTTTTCTCCAACTCTACTCATATTATTCCTAAATATATTAATATCTCATAAAACAAGGGTTTTCACTGCCTAAACATATTTTACTCAAACTTAGAGGCCACATGAATACCCCATTTTTCACCCCTCTATGGTGTTGAATCAAATATGTAAAGGATATATATATGCATTAATAGATCTCAAATGCAACACCTAATTAGTGAATTCCCAGGTGTGTATCATGCAAATAAAATTATATGGACCATGGTAAAATCAAACTATGTAAATGCATGTATTGAACTATAATACACTAGCGCATTGACTTATCTTGTGGCATGTGAACACTTATAGTTACTGACAACAAAACTTTGTTATTATTGCTTCTTTCTCTCACTGCAATGACAACCTTCGACATTGCTCAAACATCATCAGTTTGTTTGAATCTTTTGTTCATGTCATTTCCCTGCCTCACTTACATCATAGGTGGCTAGGTGAAACTGTTTTAGTCATGGTGCACAATCATCTCTATTGTCATCAAGACTAACACCACCTATATCCACAAGTTATTTTTAAGAATGAATGCTACTGAAATTCTTGTTAATAATATGCTCACAATCGTCATGCCTTTCACCTAAAAATTCATCATGTTTCTCGTCAATGAATACAAAGGCCCATGAATTTATGTTGGAGTTATACAAGATTGTGCACAAAGACATATGGGGGGTTTGGTTTGTAAAATCCACACTAATAACCCATAGAAAAATACCTCACTAGAAATAAAAATGACAACGAATTAGAATATCCAAGAATCAAGGATTTTTGTAGGTCGACCCCCATCCCAAACCACTTGGAATTGTTTTTAATGTTTCCATACAACAACATTCCTATGGTTTCAAGTTCCCTAACCACTCACCTTAATGATCCAAAGTGGCACACATCCTATGGTTCTAAGTGGGACATTGCCTATGGTGCCAAGTGGAACATCTCAATAATGCCAAATGGCGTTGTTCCTACATTTCCTAGTCTCAAGATTTATGGTTCCAAGTGATAAGCTATCAAGGTGACACATGCCATGCAATTTGGTTCCAAGTGTCATGATGTCAATGGTGCACATGGCATCATTCCTTTAATGCCAAAATTCATGCCCTTGATGGTACCAAGTGTCGTGCCTTTTTGGTGCCATGTGGGATCATTCCTATGTTACCAAGGGTCGTGCCTCTATGATACCATGTGGGATCATTCCTATGGTGCCAAGTGTCATGCCCTCATGTGGTGCCTAGTTCCTAAAATACCAAGTGTTGTGGTTCCAATGTTACAAGTGCCCAAGATTCTATGGTGCCAATGTGGGATTATTCCTATGTTTCCAAATGTTGTTCCTCTATGGTTCCATGTGGGATCATTCCTATGTTTCCAAGTGTTGTGCCCCTATGGTACCATGTGGGATCATCCCTATGGTTACAAGTATCACACCCTTATGTGGTTCCTAGTTCCTAAACTGCCAAGTGTCAAGGTTCTAAAGTTACAAATTCCTTGTATTCTATGGCGTTAATCGTCTCAACCTTGAATTTGCACCCTCTCATGGCTATATCTCATCCTGAACAAAAAATTTCTATATGTATGATTAGCTACTTGGCTACGCATACCTTGCAGGTCACCAGTAGCATCTCTAGGTAAGGATTCAATTACTGTTGCAAGTTCAAATCCAAATATAGATGAGGAATCAATTAGTAGAGTGAAATCTACAGTGTCTATTGGAGCACGAACAACATACCTTCTAGTTCAATAGCTTGTTTTAGATTCTCTATTTGCATAGTCAATGTCAATAAAGTCCATTCAATGTTGTGCCTTCCTCACTACCTTGGGTGCCCCAACATCCAATGCTTATGTCATTGTTTCTATCTTCGCTCTTGCTTATGCCTTAGTTATCATTTAGGTGGTTATAAATAAACCAAATAAAATAGAACAACACCAACATGTTGCAATGATTATGCTATGCATTACAACTTATATGGTGAAAATTGGCATGCCTTCTATGCTACCAACCGGTAGGCCTCTTATGGTACTAATTGTTACATCGATATGCCTTGTGTCAGGATCTCTATGGTACCAACACCTCATATTCCCCATGGACCAAGGTTCTATGGTGCCATGTGTGATGATATTTATGGTACCAACACATCATATGCCATGTGTTACAACTCATGACTCTTTGCCCCACATGGCATGGTTCATCAGTGTAAGTGGGATCATTTCTATGGTGCCAAATGTCAAGACTCTATGGTTTCCAAATCGAAGGTTTGGTGCAAAGTGTCAGACCTCCTTTCCCCATGAGGACAACATTTTTTGCACCATGTTTCACGATACTTTACGTATTCCATGTTTACATGGGCCAAGTTTCATAACTCCTATGGTTACATGTGGCCAAGGAACATTATTGGTACCAAATTTCACAATTTTATGGCACAAAATGGCCTCATTTCTTTGGGGTCACATGTCATGTTTTTTATTAGTCAATTTGTAGCATCTATCATTCGTAAATTAGCATAGCCTCATGGAATTTGGAATCCCATCGAGTGAGTTTTTCCTAATGAATGAGGTTTAAATACCTCAAATAGAAATACCACTATGGAGAGAAAGGATGAGGAAAAGAAATGACTAATTATAATAATAAGGAAAACCAAGCATGCACAACAATTTCTTGGGCTCTTTTCACAATAAAAACATACACTAAAATCCCTCAATTCTCAATATTTTTTATAAATATTTTATCTTGATAAAATAAATTTAATGTAGCGACCACAATAAAATCTATTAATTTATAATAGGGAGCGATTGACTCCAACCTCCAATCTCATGCTTATAAGGCATATGCTCTTCCATTGATCTAGCACTCTTTTCTTAGAATATGAGACTTACATTTGTAATAAAGTAACCTTAGTGATTTAGGATAGAAACATTAGTGTTGGGTTATTATTAGCTTTTAGTATTTTAGACAAATAAAACCTTGCAACCCCTTTAAAACAGAGGTGAATGTCATTGCAATAGTGTGAAATTTTTTAGTAATATAATATTGTGTTATTTTGTTCCTCTATTTCTCATGGATAGCTTCTTCACTAAACCTTGACTAGGGTTTCACCATTAAAGATATAGTACCTTTGTAATATGGTATCACAAAGAGAATATTCTAATGGTTAAGTTCGAGATGTCGTTGCATGCTAGAAAGGGTATTTCCACTTCCCTAAGCTCATGCCAACAAATATACAATTGAATCACAAAGAGGAGCTCACACCCACATATCTGTCTGAAAAGGATGTACAATATCAAACTGAAGTGATCTAATTCTATAACAAAAACCTTGATTCATAAAAAGAAGAATCTCCAATCTATCAAACATAACGCCAAATAAAAGGAAATTTCTATGTAACAATTCTAAACATATTCATATTTCTAACAATTTAAAAAATTTATCCACTGATGTACCAATAGAAGGGTGTCTCCTTTTTAATGTCACAATTTGAATGAGAGTAAGGTGTGAAGTATCAAAACAAAGGAGCTAAGTTGCGAATGATCACAAAGAGAAGATTCTAATGGTTAAGTTTGACATGTAATTTCATGCTAGAAAGGGTATTGCCACTTCCCTAAGCTCACGCCCACAAATCTGAAACCAATCACAAATAGGAGATCACATCCACATATCTATCAATTGGTCCTTGCTAGAGGTGGAACCTGAAGGGGAGTTTGTACCCGAACCCATTCATATTATGGACAAAAGATAAGTACAACTTAGGAAGCGAACCATAGTCCATCTAAAAGTGCAATGGAATCACTTTGGAGCCGATGAGGCCACTTGGGAGAATAAAGCTACCATGAGAAAGGCTTACCCCGTCTTATTACATGACTTCATTTCTAGTTTGTAGAACACTAGGATAGTGTTGTTCTAAGCAGGGAGGGGTGTAATATCCTAAATTTTGACCTTAACTATAATGCGCATGAGTCCCATTGTATATGAGTTACTTTTATGTTTACGTTTGTATATTGGGTGTATTCCCCACTGGACATGATTTATGTTGATTAGTTAGGTATATTAGGCATAAGGAAATGCATATGTTTTATTTTCTTGTATACGATTGTATATGTTGGGCATGGACCCTGATGAACAAGGACTATTGTCATGGTACGATGTACTGGATTTATTAGTATGTGATTATGCATATAAATATACTAAGATGATTATTGTGATGAATTGTGCATAAGGCTGAATGCATGATTGATTTCTATAATGTGTTGGGCGTAAACCCTGAAGCACATAAGTGATGAGATTTAGTGTTAAGCGTAAGCTCTGGAACACATGAGTTATGAGATGTTGTGTTGAGAATAAGCTTTGGAGCACATGAGTTATGAGATTTTGTGTTGAGCATAAGCTCTGGAGAACATGAGCATAAGATTGGAAGTCTTGGGCATAATCCCTAGAGCATTCCAAATTGATGTAGACCATATATGTGTATTATATAAATCCTAGCATTAGAAATGAGCGAGAGGCTCTCGATTGCACTAAGGGTAACTCCCAATTATTAGCATTGAGCTTGGCCTTTGAATAGCGCTAGGAGTTACTGAAACTAAGTTTTTTGAGTGAGGACGACTATGAATAGCACCGACCCTTTATATTACTTATTTTTGAGTTGATTAAATGAAATTGCAAATCTACTTCTCATCAAGCACTGGAAGAACTACCACAATATATGAGGTAATCCAATATGCAAGGAGGATCTAGAGCTACCTAACTTAGTTGACCAACCCTACCTGAGGCCTTGAATAAAAGAAATAGTATAAGCTAGGGAAGCATTAAATAAATGAGACTATGATGCAGAAATAAATATTGAGTATAATATGTAAAGTTTGTATATATATATATATATATATAAGGAAATAAAGATAACTAAAATAATAAATAAAGACTCTATGTATTTATTATTAACTAAAATGATTAAATACATTGTAACACCCCGATTTTGACCCCATGGTATTGAATTGCATATGATGTAAATATTTTTATTTGATCATGGTGTGGAGCCCAAGGCAAAGGCCCCACCATGGATTTAGTGTCTTATGTATCGACAATTAAAATTGATGCCGATGTTTTATGTGCTAGCCAGGAATGACATGCTTGAGACATCATGTAAAATGCAAATTAATAAAAATACCACAACTAGCTATGCACCGCAACGTTAAAGAGATGGGGGCATGATTTCACAAGGAATAGAGAGGGGGGAATAATAAAACCCTTGGGCCATGGGGAAAATCCAAATGTCAAGGGGAAAACCCATCAAGTTGTCAACTACCCTTTTTGTCTTTTGTGCCTAGTCATTAGAAGTGGTTGTGGAAGCTATTTCCTTGGGAAGGGAAAGGTATGGAGGTCAAATTCAAATTTTGGAAGTCACCCATTTTTGGAAAGTGTGTTTTTTACTTGTGGGGAAAGTAAAATCTTGGGAAGGAATGACCAAGCCATTACGCACCCATTCCTTTCATTTACTCATCCATTTTCACTCACGTGGTGCTCTCTCACACAGTAGGAAAGGGGTTGCACTCTCCCCTTCACGATTTTGTAGTTTTCCCATGTTTCTCCATGGTTTGGGAAGTCGTTTTTGTGATGCTGAGTGCCTATGCAGGAGAGATTCATGTTTTAGTGTTTGTTGGGGGTTTTTTTGTGTCCTCATAATTTGGGCCATTTTATTCCTTTTCCCATGATTAGAATTTGTTTTCTGTGTCATTGGGAGAATGGGAAGGAATGGGCCACTATTTTGGGGTCTAGGGTGGTTGTTTGCCTTTGTGGGAAAGCTGGGAGCTTCCCTCGTTATTTTCTGCATTTTTTTCTCACTTTCTCCATGTTGGGAAATTTGTTTTATTGATGCTGTGTGAATGACCTAAGGAGATTTACGATCTGTGGGTTTGGGGAGGTCATTTTTGCTCTCATGGTGCCATGGAAAATTTCTTGAATTTAGATATATGATCTGAGGGTTTGTAGAGGTCGTTTTGCCTCAGTAGAGACATTGAACATTTTATAGATTTGTATTGTTCACCTAGGGTGTTTTTTCCATTTTCCTTTTATGTTTTGGGTTCCTAGGACATTTGGCCCTTACCCAACAATGGTATTTCGCTGTTGGGTGCATCCTTGTGATGCCTTGGCAAAGTATGTCTAAGGAGCCATCTGTTGATTGGATGACTTTGTGTTTGATGTATGGTTTGGATTGGCTGAGTAAGCCCAAGGACCCCTCCATGTTATTGGCTTGTTTCCTTAACAGACTGTGAAACCCAACAATGTGTTGGCTTGACTGTGAACATATGGTTTTGGCTATGTGTGAGACTGTTGTTCCCTAGTTCCTTGTGGAATCATGCCCAGCTCGGGGGCAGCAGTGATGCTAAGAGATTGATGAGCACACTGGCCTATGGTTGGGTGGAACATTGCAGCGAAGTAGCTAGTTGCGAGCCAGCTTCTTTTCTAGATAAGTATTCTTTTGTATTTTATTTCTGCAACTGTATTTGTTTTATGGATTACTATGAACATGTTGAATGCTTGAATGAATTTTTTGGCTTCTGCTATAGATTGCATTATGCATCTGTTTATGTTTTTAATTCAATTCATTTTTATGTTTATGTTCAATGGGGATAGATTGCTCATTTTGACAGCACCAACATCCTAGTCGCATCTTCTCCATCATCGGTATGAGGGGTGGGGACGTGACATAAAGTTCAAAATATGAACTAGTAAAAAAGTTCACATATATTCAATAATAAGAGTCTAGGTATTTTTTTTAACACTTTGTAACACCCTGGTTTTGACCTTGTTTGCATTAAATGTATATGATGTATATAATGTAACTAATCGTGGTGTGGATCTATAGGCTAAAATTCCCACCATGGATTATTGTTTTATGTTCTGGCGATTAAAATTGTTGCCGATGATATTTTGTGCTTGCCAGACACGTTATAATTATGGACATCATGTAAATATGCATTTTAATTAAAAATACCCACAACCAGCTATGTCAATGCAACAATAGTGAGAAGGGGCATGATTTCCTAAGGATAAGCGGGGGGGTGTAATTAACCTTTAGGTCCAATGGGGAAAAGCCAATTGTCAGAGGGAGAGCCCATCAAACTATCAACTACCTTTCTTGTCTCATTCACCCAATCATTTATTACTGCCAAAAATTAGTTGGGTTGGTTATTGCATGGGATGGGAAAGGTATGACAACCCAAATTCGAATTGGGGAAGCCATCAGTTTTTGGGAAACAAGTTTTGACTCCTTGGGAAAGTAAATTCCGAAAAAGGAATTCCATTCTACTATGCTTTCATGCTTTCATGTTTTCCTCACCAATTTTCCTTCACGTGAGCTCTCTCAGACATCCAGAACTTGTTGTGTGTGTTTTCATTCCACAGTTTTGGTTGTTGGCTTCAGTTTCCCATGGATGGGAGGTCGTTTTTGTAATGCCAGGGATTGGGTTGGTTTTCCTCACATTTTTGGAGCTGCTGGTGCATTTTCCCTTTCACGATTTGGGTCTGTGTGGTGATTTTCCTTCACATTGGGGTCGTTCTCATCATTCTATGCAGGTTGGGAAAATCGTTGTTTTTTTCTCTACGAATTTTGGGTGCTATGAGTCGTTTTGGCAACGTTAGAACCATAAATGACTCTGGAATTTGAGTGGATCAGTTTGAGCCATTTAATCCAATTCATATACCCGATTTGGTCTCTATGGTGTGTTTCCCTTCAAATTCCAGAGTTGTGAATTGCTATGTATTCTGTGGTTGTTGGTGTTTGGATTGTTTGGGATTGGAATGGAGCGTAAGTGTTCTTGATAAACCTAGTGTGTGTAGGAGCCTCACAGATGGAGCTAGAGGGATGAATTTCTTCTCTACAGCCCCTGAATAGCACTGGAATGGAAGGCATGGACCGAGGGACTGCATAATATAGAAGGCGATGCTTCCTTGTGTTGGGTGTGTGTGGATGTCTTAGAAGTCAAGCTAGTTCTGGTGCAGGTGTCCATAGCTCTTGGATTGATATCACTAGCTTAGCGGCCAACCTTTTCAATTCCCTATTATCCCGATAAACCCAACTGTGTTGGCTTGACTGAGTTTTGTGTATCCTTGGCTACATGTGAGCCTACTAGTTTCCCCTTACTCCTTGAGGAATCATGCCTAGCTTGGGGGTGGAGGTGTTGCTGAGTGATTGATGAGCACACTAGCCTATGGTTGGGTGGAACGTTGTAGAGACGTAGCTGGTGGTGGGACAAACTTCTGTTAAAGATAAGTATCTGTTGTGTTTAAATCCTTGCAACTCTGTTTAATTTATAAATATGATGAATATGTTAATCTGTTGAATGAAATGTGAATGCTTCCGCTGTTTGATAGTAATTTATGCATATGTGTATGTTCATTTCCAATGTATTTTATTTTACATTCATGGGGCTTAGTTTCCCAGATTGTCAGCATTATAGTCGCGTCCTCTCACCGGTGGAAGGGTGGGGACGTGACAGATTGGTATCAGAGATTTCAGGTTGTAGCAGTGGGCCTCTATGGGCCAAGAAAAACTTAGCTAATAGAGAGGTGAGGTAACCTCTATTGAACCCGGCAGCAGACAAAGAAAAATTCAGAATTTTTCCAAGTATGGGATGTTCTCTATGCTGGCTAAGGAACCCGTAGCAGAGCCACAATGGAAGATGACAATGTGAGATACTTTCGATGTGGCAGAGACTTCGGTAGTTTCTTCCCCGACACGGAGGGTGTAAGATGAAGTTCAAGCCGCTATAGTGATTGGGTCAACCAGAGGGAGCCGACAGGGGCAAGCTGATACATGGTGGGTGAATGAAAAGGATTGAGTTGGCGGCAGCAGATAATTGATGGGGGAGCCGCAGCATCAGCTGGGTCCCAAGGAGATGGCCACAACATCGACGGGAAAAAAAGGGAAATTTTGCTGCAAAAGAATTTTTTCCCAAAAATATTCTAAGTGTTGGACGGCGGCAGAAAATTGAAGTTCAAGCCGCAATGGCAGTGGATAGGAGATTAAATTCAAGCTGCTTGTGGTGGGTGTAATTTTGGCTCGAATTCGATGTGTGGTGAAAGGAAGTTAGAGTTTGAGCCGCAACGGTGGCTGGCAAAAAAAGAAAATGGAGCCGACACAATGGACAGAACTTAAGGAAAGAGACGATACATCGGCGAGAAAGTGAATTTCAAAGCCGATGAACATCAACTGAGTTGAGTCGATGAGCGACGACTGGAAGTTGAAGATTGAGCCGTAACGACGACTGGAAACCGGAAATTGAGCTGCTACAGCGGCAGAATGAAAAATAAGTTGATGCCGCTACAGCTGTGGGTGGAAAAAGAGGAAGGAGTCACCACAACGAGTGAAAGTCAAAAATTTTATTCCGCTACAGTAGGTGAAAGTCAAAAAATTCTGATGCAGTGAGTGAAAAACTTTGAAAATTTTGTCGAAACAAGGATTTTCAGTAGGATTTAAGGGGCTATAAAGATGAAAAATGGCAGCTTGTTTATGCACCAGATTGCATGAAATTGATGTGTTTACCAAAAAAAAATGAGGGCATTGCTCTTGACCCACTCGATAGTGGCATTGGGAAGCCACAAGGGGGCAAGCCCCCTTGACCCCCATCGGCCCCTTAAGACTATCGTTCTTTTTGAAAAGAAAATTCTATGGATTGACAAAGTTCTCAATATATGATGTTTCCAATACAGGTAATTAATGTATGATTGATGTGAATGTTTTGCAGCTAATGATCATGTTTATTAACACATTTTGTAGAATTATAGTCACCTTCAAAAGGGCAGCATTCCACATAGTGTAGATCAGTAAAGTTTAGTTTTGGTTCAGCCATGAGGACCTTCGGCATGAATGATGCACAAGATCTGTATGAGCATGAGGAAGATGTTATGGGAGAAAACATCCGTGTAGGAAATGCTGAGACGGAGTCTAATGGGAGGAGATTTCAAGAGACTGCCCCAGATTTTGCAGCCACCATGAGAAGCCTAAGGATGGAGATGCAAAGTTACAAGGCAGATAATGAAATATTAGTTAAGGCTCAGGAGGAGAAGAATTAGCAGAATGTAGACATGCTGCAAATTTTAATGGACATCTAGAGGAAGATGAACTATGGGGACCGGATAGAAAGACCGTAAGGTAGTAAGAGCAGTACTAGAAGAAGGAAGTGATATCCTAGTGAGTCATATGTCTCTAAAGGATCCACTAATAGTTCAAGCTCTTCATCTCATGGGAATGAGAGGAAGAGGCATTACAAGAACCATTCACGTGATGAATTTAAGAAAGCAAGGCCTCCTACCTTTAATGGTGAGATAAATAATGGACAAGAAGTTGAAGCTTGGGTTCTTGGGATGAGGAAATATTTCCAAGTCCAAGAATACTCTGGAAATATGAAGTCTAGGGCAGCCATCTTCAATTTGACTAGAAGAGCATTCATATGGTGGGAGCACTTCAGGAAAGTGAAAAATATCAATGAAAGGAATATTGTATGGAAGTAGTTCCAGAAGTATTTCAAGCAGAAGTACCTCTCTAACAGGTACTATGATGACAAGATTAAAGAGTTCGATGAGTTGAGATTGGGACAGCAGACCATGGAAGAATATGCAAATAAGTTCTTGGAACTATTAAGATATGTCATGTACATCAAAGATGAAAAAGTGAAAATCCAGCGTTTCCTGAGTGGATTTCCTCAATCTTAAAAAGATAGAATTGAGTTTTATGAACCTATAACTCTTGAAGAAGCAATAAGGAAGGCTAAGTATTGCTATGAGCAAAGCAAAGGAAAACTTGATTATCATAAGACATGGAAGGACAAGAAGAACGAGAATTATGACCAAAGGAAGAAAGGTTTTAAACCTTCTAACTTCAGGAACCAACAGAAGCAGCCATCCAGAGTTGAGAAGCAGCTAGCTAGAGTGGTGGGAGACAAGCCTAGGGAACCACAATAGAACAGAGGGATTCTCCAATGTTGGAAATGTGGAGGACCCCACATGCGCAGGAATTGTCCAGTTGAGAATGAGAATGCAAGTCTTGCTTACAACATTCAAGAGTTAGAAACAGTGGGTCAAGTAGAAAGGGGCATCCCTAGGATTTATGCAGCACTAGAGGACCGCCGGGAAGATCACCAGTCAACTATGGTTGAAGTTGTAAGTAAGATTATTGAGCAATCTATTTCTATTTTGATTGACCCTGGTTCCCCTCATAGTTACATTACTCCTAGAGTAGTGGTTATTTGTGCTTTTAAGAGAGTAAAGCATAGAAAATCTTGGTTAGTTTAGCTAGCCACTAGAACTAAGAGAAAGGTTAGTGAAGTCGTAGAGAAATGCCCATTGGTCATGAATGGATTGCTCACTTGTGTAGATCTGAATGTTCTACCGCTTGGTTCCTATTCTGTTCTCATTGGAATGGATTGGTTAGAAACTCACAAGGTAAAGCTTGATTGTTATAATAAGATTTTTGAATGCATGGATGAAGAAGGAAACCTAAGAGTTGTGAAAGGCATTCCAAAGGTGATTTCAGTAAGGCAGATTTTAGCAATGCAGTTGAAGAAGTTTTGTAGGAAAGGTTTCCAATTGTATGTAGCTCATATTTTGGAGGCAACATAGGATGAGACTCCTAGGTTGGAGGAATTTCATGTGTTGCAAGAATTTAGAGATGTGTTTCTTGATGATATTCCAGGGCTTCCTCCAAAGAGGGGCAGTAATTTCACAATTGAACTTGTGCGAGGAGCAACGCCAGTATCCAAGACACCCTACAAGATGAGCACACCAGAAATGCTAGAGCTGAAGATGCAACTGCAAGAGTTGTTGGAGAAGATCTATATCAGGCCGAGTGTGTCTCCTTGGGGAGCACCAGTTCTGTTTGTGAAAAGGAAAGATAGTACACTCAGGTTGTGTATTGATTACAGACAACTGAACAAAGTCATGGTGAAGAATAAATAACCTTTGCCTAGGATTGATGACCTTTGTGATCAAATGAGAGGAGAAAAGGTATTTTCCAAGATTGACTTGAGGTCTGGTTACCATCAGGTAAGAATCAAGGATGAAGACATTCATAATACAGACTTCAGGACAAGGTACAAACATTATGAGTTTGTAGTGGTACCATTTCGTCTCACAAATGCACCAGTTACATTTATGTGCCTTATGAATAGTGTCTTCAGCTTGTATTTGGACAAGTTTGTTCTTGTTTTCCTTGATGACATTCTTATTTATTCTAAGAATGAGGAAGAACATGAAGAGCATCTAAGGTTGACATTACAATTTCTTAGGGAGCATCAGTTGTATGCAAAGTTGAGCAAGTGTGACTTCTATAGAGATAGGATCCATTATTTGGTTCACATTATCTCAAACAAGGGCATATCTATAGACTCTAAGAAGATTGAAGCCATTATGAATTGGCCTAATATAAGAAATGTGACTGATGTAAGATCTTTTATGGGACTTGCATGATACTATAGGATATTCATCGAAGGATTCTCCAAGGTTGCACATCCAGTCACTTCTTTGCAAAAGAAGGGAATAAAGTTTGAATGGACACCAAGGTGTGAATAAAGCTTCCAGCAGTTGAAAAATCTTCTCACAAGTGCACTAGTCTTGAAGATTGTAGACCCAGAAAAGGATTTTGTGGTGTGTACTGATGCATGCGAACAAGGGCTTGGAGGAGTCCTTATGCAAGACAACCACATGATATGCTATGAGTCAAGAAAATTGAAGAAGCATGAGAAGAACTATGCTACTCATGACCTAGAACTTCCAGCCATAGTACATGCGCTCAAGATATTGAGGAATTACTTGATGGTAGGAGATTTGAGCTAAGGACAGACCATTGTGGTCTGAAGTACTTGTTTGACCAGCCAACGTTAAATTCTAGGCAAGCTAGATGGATGGAGTTTTTATGTGAGTTTGAATTTGAAATTAAGCACATAAAAGGAAAGGAGAATAAGGTAGTTGATGCACTCAGCAGAAAGGTGCAGGAAATGCATGTGGCATCTCTTAGTATTTGCCAGTCAGATTCGAGACAGCAGATTGTTAATCATACTGTTGGAGATGAGTTGTATGAGCAGGTAAAAGACAAATTGCAGCAACAAAGTCTTGAGAAGAGGTATGAGGGATATAAATTAGAAGAAGATGGACTTCTTACTTATGAGAATAGAGTCTATATTCCAAATGTAGTAGATTTGAGGAGAATGGTTATGGACGAGATCCATCAAGCTCCATATTTTGGTCATCCAGGATATCAAAAGACAATTGCTATAGCCAGAAAGCAGTATTTTTGGCCAGGAATGAAAAAGGATATGGCTGAGTATATTTCAAGGTGCATGAAATGTCAACAGGTAAAGGTTGAGCATCAACACCCTGCAGGTTTGTTACGACCTTTTCTAGTTCCAGAATGGAAATGGGAAGTTGTTTCCATGGATTTTATTATAGGACTTGGAGACAACATGATTCCATCATGGTTGTGGTGGACAAGTTTACAAAGGCAACACACTTTATAGCAGTTAAGTCTACATGTAATGTCCCCAGTTTTGACCCCGTTTGCATGATGTATATAATGTAATTCATCATGGTGAGGAGCTAAAGGCAAAAGCCCCACCATCGATTTGTTTTTGTATGTTTCGGCAATAGGTATAGTTTCCTATGGTATATCGTGTTGTTTGGCACATTATAGTTGGCATCATGTAAACATGCACATCAATTAAAATAAACCACAACCAGCTACGGAAGTGCAGCGTTGAATGAAAAGGGCATGATTCCAAAGGATAAGGGGTGGGGGATGTCAAACCCTGGTTTATGGGAGAAAAACCCATGTGTTACCACCTTGTGTGTTTGCCACCTTTCTTGTCTCATCCAACCTCTTCCAACCTCTTTAATTTTATGTTGGGTAGTTGAGCATTTATGGCTGCTGGTGGTTGGGACAGTTATTGTTGAAGTGGTGGTGGCTGTGGAGGACTGTCAGTCCCTTGCCCACATGCCCACTCCACCCACGATTCTCTGTTCTTCCCCTCACACAATATTCCCATGTCGGATCATCTTCCTCATGCGCCTGGCCTTCACCACCACCGCCATCTTCTTCATGGTCTGTTTCCTGCTCGCGCGCAGGGTCGTGGTCTGTTCATGCTCACGCGCAGGGACTCTGTGTTGGTTTTTCCCACGCCGGGGACAAGAAAAATCGTGGCTGTCGCTTGGGATTCTCGGGTGCAGGAGCTATTTCGCGCTCAGGGACTGTGTGTGTGAGTTTTCCTTACTGATTTGCGGTCGTGCATTTTGTTTTCCTCTGTGTGTTGCGGTTGGGTGCAAGTTGCACTCACGCACAGACTTTTTGGGGCGTTTTTCCCATGTCGTGAGTGAGCTGCTGTGTATGTTTTGGGTTGCTGTTGTTTTCCCATGATTTGGGATGCTGTTGTGAGTCCAAATTTTGCTTCCACTTTGGACTATGGATGTGTAACTTTCCTCAACGTCTGCATTGAGGAATTGTGTGTTGCCTTATGGGCTCGTGGATGCTGGTGGGTTGTTGATTCTCACACCTATTGGCTTCTCCCTCGTTGGGACTCTGTAAGTTTCCCAGCCGTTATATTGACGAATTGCGTGTGTCGTTGGCCAAGTTTTCCCTATTTGGAACTGTGGAATGCTGCTATCATTTATTATGTGTTTGGGCTGCTGATATTCCCTGGTTTGGGTGTTGCAGCTGAGTTGTTTTAGCCACTTTAGGGCCAAGAACAACTCTGAGTTGCCTTGTAGGCTTGAGCTGTGTCTCACCTTTTGTTTGGGACTGCCACCGATTGTCTTTGCCTTCTTCACAGGGATGTGAAGGGGTGGTTTTGCTGCATGTAAGTAGTGGTTGGTCTTCGGACTGTGCTAGCTTGGCCGATTGTGGAAGGCCTGGTAAACCCAGCGGTGTTGGTTTGGCTGAGTGTGTCCCTTGGCTATGTGTAAGCCTACAATTGGCCCTTATTCCGGAGGAAGCATGCCCAGCTCGGGGGTGGCAGCGTTGCTGAGAGATCGATGAGCACGCTGGCCTATGGTTGGGTGGAATGTTGCTGCAACGTAGCTGGTTGCGGCAAGTTCTTCATCAAAAGATAAGTGCTGCTGGTTACTTCATCTCTGCAATTTCTATAGTAATTTCAAATGAATTAGGATGAACATGATTAATGTTGGAATGTATGTTTGCTTCCGCTGTATGATTGAAGATTTATGCATCTGTGTATGCTTGTATGTTTAGTATTCCTTTTATGTTTAAGCTTTTAATTTCAGCATTGATCTCCTTTGTTTATGTTCATGGGGTTGTTTTCCCATATGCTTGGTGTGGTCGCGTCCTCTTCTCCGGTTTGAGGGATGGGGATGTGACACTACACATAAGACTAATGACATTGCAAAGATATTCATGAAGGAGATTTTCAAATTGCATGGATTGCCTAAGGCATTAGTCTCTAATAGATATTTCAAGTTCACTTCCAATTTATGGAAGGGTTTGTTTGTAGATTTGGGTACAAATCTAAACTTCAGCACTGCCTACCATCCTCAGACTGATGGGTAGACAGAGAGAGTGAATCAGGTTCTTGAAGACATGCTTCACATGTATGTGATGAACAAACCAACCAAGTTGGAAGATTTATTACACTTGGTAGAATCTGCCTTAACAATGGACAACAACCATCCTTGGGGTTGAGTCCATATGAAGCTTTGTATGGAAGAAGGAGTAGGAAACTAGTGACATGGGATAATCCAGTGAACAGGGTTGTGCTTGGGCTAGAATTGCTTAAGGAAATGGAGAAAGAAGTTGTAAAGATCAGGAAGAATATGAAAGCAACTCAGGGAAGAAAGAAAAGCTATGCAGATAAGCATAGGATGAACATAGAGTTCAGTGTTGGGGATCATGTTTACCTTAGAGTGAGGGAAAAGAAGAGTTCCTTGAAGCTTGAAAGTTGTTCCAAGTTGTCACCTAGATATTGTGGGTCGTTTGAAGTGCTTGAAAGAATAGGGCTAGTTGCATATAGACTTGCATTGCCTAGTAGCACTAGAGATCATAATGTTTTTCGTGTTTCTTTGCTTAAGAAATATGTACATGATCCTAACCATGTGATAAATTGGGATGCGATTCAGGTGGAACCCAAGGGAGAGTTCCAAATCGATTTAATGCGCATCCTCGATAGAAAGGTCACAATGCTCCAGAATTGAGCCATAGGGAAGGTAAAGGTGCAATGGGAGCACTACGTCCCTAAAGAGGCTACATGGGAGCTGGAGGATTCCATGCGATTGGCACATCCATTTTTGTTCAATTCTATGGAACACTGAGGTAATGGCAGTGTAGCATTTTGTTCAATTTTGTAAAGCACTCAGTGCTATTGAAGGGGGAGGGGAATTTTAACACCCCAGTTTTGACCCTATTTGCATTTAATGTATATGATGTATATATTGTAATTAATCATGGTGTGGAGCTAAAGGCTAAAAGCCCCACCATGGATTATCGTTTTATGTTCTAGTGATTAAAATCGTTGTTGATGGTATTTTGTGCTAGCCAGGCACGTTATAATTATGGACATCATGTAATTGCATTTTAATTAAAAATACCCACAACCAGCTATGTCAATGAAACAATAATGAGAACGGGCATGATTTCCTAAGGATAAGGGGGGGGGGGATATTTAACCTTTAGGGCCAAAGGGGAAAATCCAAATGTTAGAGGGAGAACCCATCAAATTGTCAACTACCTTTCTTGTCTCATTCACCCAATCATTTATTACTGCTAGAAATTCGTTGGGTTGGTTATTGCATGGGATGGGAAAGGTATGACAACCCAAATTCGAATTGGGGAAGCCATAAGTTTTTGGGAAACACGTTTTGACTCCTTGGGCAAGTAAAAACCCAAAAACAAATGCCATTCTACCATGCTTTCACATTTTCATGTTTTCCTCACCATTTTTCCTTCACGTGAGCTCTCTCAGGCATCCATAACTTGCTGTGTGTGTTTTCATTCCACATTTTTGGTTGTTGGATTCAGTTTCCCATGGATGGGAGGTTGTTTTTGTAATGCCAGGGATTGGGTTGGTTTTCCTCACGTTTTTGGAGCTGCTGGTGCATTTTCCCTTTCATAATTTGGGTATGTGTGGTGATTTTCCTTCACGTTGGGGTCATTCTCATCATTCATTGCAGGCTGGGAAAATCATTGTTGTTTTCTCCATGAATTTTGGGTGTTGTGACTCATTTTGGCCATGCTAGGGCCATAAACGACTCTAGAATTCGAGTGGCTCAACCTGAGCTATTTCAACCAATTACCATACCCAATTTGGTCTCTGTGGTGTGTTTCCCTTCAAATTCCATAGTTGTGAATTGCTATGTATTCTGTGGTTGTTGGTCTTTGGACTGTTTGGGATTGGAATGGAGCCTGAGTGTGCTTGATAAACCTAGTGTGTGTAGAAGCCTCATAGATGGAGCTAGAGGGATGAATTTCTTCTCTGCACACCTTGAATAGCACTGGAATGGAAGGCATGGCCCGAGAGACTGCATAGTAGAGAAGGGGATGCTTCCTCGTGTTGGGTGTGTGAGGATCTCTTAGAAGTCAGGCTAGTTCTAGTATAGGTGTCCATATCTCTTGGATTGAGCTCACTAGATTAGAAACCAACCTTTCTAGCTCCCTGTTATCTTGATAAACCCAACTGTGTTGGCTTGGCTAAGTTTTGTGTATCCTTAGCTACGTGTGATGCTGCTAGTTTCCCCTTACTCCTTGAGGAATCATGCCTAGCTCGGGGGTGGTGGTGTAGCTGAGTGATTGATGAGCACACTGGCCTATGGTTGAGTGGAACATTGCAGCGACGTAGATGGTGGCAGGACATGCTTCTGTTAAAGATAAGTATCTCTTGTGTTTAAATCCTTGCAACTGTGTTTAATTTATAAATATGATGAACATGTTAATGTGTTGAATGAAATGTGAATGCTTTCGTTATTTGATAGTAACTTATGCATGTGTGTATGTTTATTTCCAATGCATTTTATTTTACATTCATGGGGCTTAGTTTCCCAGATTGTTAGCATTATAGTCACGTCCTCTCATCGATGGAAGGGTGGGGACATAACATACCTTATCATTTAATTTTCTAGGGGAATAAACATTGAAAAATTATTTGAATTGGCCTTTTCTTCAAAAAAGATGTGGTGTGTGTTTTCTATTCAACTTGCACTAGCCTTGATGGTCAGTGTATTGTGTTTAAACATAGAGTGCACTAGCAATGGGATCCTCTTTTAAAAATTGACACCTTGTGAGGTGCATTTTCATAACTTGTACACACCATTTTGCAATGCATGAGAGTAAATAGCAACACATCACTAAACTCTATTAATCCATCTTGTTAATTTAACTTTTTAATTTTGCTAAAGTTATACTATAGCTGAAGTATTATTTATTTTGTGTAATTTTTCAAAATTGTAATTAATTGTCATTCTATTGGCTCAAGAAAGATGACGTTGGTTTTGATATTTGTGCCCCTAGACCCGGTGGCAAGATTGCATCACCTTAGTATCTTGGGATGCTGCATGTTGCAGGGAATTAATTGGAATTAATTCATTCATCAATAAGCTATTTTTTTGAGTTTGTTGTCTATGACCTAACTTCTCGAATCTCCACTTTTCACTCACAAAGTTCCCTTTCCAAACTTCCCTGCCAAATGTATTATGTTAAAAATAACAAGTGCCAAATGTGTTGTATTCTAAATAACAAGTGGACTAACATGCAATTTTATGGAGAAATATATAAATATATATGATCTAATGCAGAGATCTCAAACACATCTGTCACTTACATTAATTTTGAGCATTATTAAATTTCAATATTTTATTATTATTATGTCTGTGGTCCATATACAAAAGTATTTGCAAACTTACACAAATTAACCTAAAAACTCATTTTTTTACATTAAGTTTTATTTGAATTGAATTATTTATCTCATCCTTCATCCTTCATTAATAGATGACCGCTGAGGTTTGACCCAAATGCTGCTGCGATTCACTTGTCACCTAGCCCGTTGTCCAACAGCTTTATGTGAAGCCCTTCCATCCTTTGAATCCAATGTTGTAGGTAGTCTGTGTAAGTAAGGCACGCAGTTATTATAGGCTGCTGAACAGGTAAGCAGTCAAAAGCATAAAACCAAAAACACTAGTAGCGGTCGTGGACCAGACTAGCATATCCATAGAGCCAAAAGTCAAGGTTTAAGAGGAGAAGATAGCAGTATTTAAGCTTAGAAGTGGACGAGTTTATCTAGTGCATCCGGTGCTAGACTACCACGAGAAGTAAGTAATTAAGCAATTTGCATCTCCTAATATCCGTCAGCTGTATCTTTTTAAATTTCTGCAAAGACTTGGTTCTCATGATTCTAATTTGTAGTCTAGATGTGTGATTTCATCCTCAAAGAGTTTTCATCATGGGAGGCGGTTAAGGCTCAGGCTAAGGCTCCACATCCAGAGAGGTATTACCGCCCAAGAATGTCAAGAAAGAGCACAGCCACAGAGGTAGAATGTCTAGAAAGTGGTGATGTGTGACATCTATAAGGTCTAACAGCCAGACCCCAGTCTCGGCAAATACCTTGTTGCGAAAAGAGAAGCCTTCTGCAGTTCTCTCGTCTTGAGCATCATTGATCATTATCAATGATGCTAGGCAATGAATTTTTAATGCTTCAAACTATACTTTATACTTGTTAGGTTCCTGTTAAATTTTAAAGCTTTAATCGAAATTCTTTGACACAGGGCTAAGCTAAAAAACAAAGATGAACGATTGGACATCATAATAGGAGACCTCACAGATTCTATGGAAGGAGGTCCTTGTTATCAATTGTACAGAAAATCTTTCTATGAGCTTTTTCTAAAGCCAAAGCTGAGACACAGAGGATTGTTCGTTACTCAGGTATAACACCACAGTATAATCGCTTAACGCTTTTAAGGGATGTTTAAAGTCAGAAGTAAAGGGTTTTCATGTTCGATATCTCAAAGATTATTTAAATGTTATTTGTGGCTTAATAGTGAAGAAGAAGGGTATATACTTTGGTGGATTACCCGCAATAGGAAAGGTTTTGTCTAGAAAAATGATTCCATTATGTTCTCACCACTATGATATGTATAATTAGATTCGTTTCTTTGACGTAGCTGTGAGTGATAAATTTGCTGAGGCAAAAAGACTTGGATATATTAAAGGATAAAGACTAATCTGACTTAAACGAATAGAATTTTGGATATATTAAAGGATAATGACTAATCTGATCTAAATGTATGGAATTTTGTCTTTATTTATTTGTATACTGATAGTGAAAATTCATAATATAGGGCGCGATACTTGGTTTGTTATGGTTCCAAAACTTTCATAATATAGGGCGCGATACTTGGTTTGTTATGGTTCCAAAACTTTCCTGTATCTATTATTGCTTTTGATCAATTTAGAATTCTAGTAGTTATTATTGCTTTTGCTTTTACTCATGTTTATTTATGATCAATTCGAATTCTAGTGACTCATTGCTGTTTTATCAACTCGGCCTTCGTTAGCCTTGACAAAAGCACCATTGTCTGAACATAATTCCTAAGTAGTGCTAGAAACTATTTCTTGACAGTCTTCTTTTGTTGCATTACGTCCTACATCAATTAATAAGATAAATAATAAGTTGTCCTCCCACTAAAGGACCCCGCAAAGGCGCCAAAGCCCGTGAGCAGCGGATAGAGCTCACGAGTTGGCCAATATTTCAGTGGATACGAATAAGCGGCCGTATAGGGTGGTCAATGAGAAACAAATGATAGACTGGAAGGTAGTGCGTAAGCCTAAGCGAGCAATCGGGACAGACTGCATTCCCCACTATAAGGGCTTACGATGAAACGAAGTTGCTTTATTCGAGATTCAAGAAATGCTCAGGGCTTATTTAATGCAGATAGCTTAGTTTGAGCAGTTAGGCTTGAAGGACTCAAACCTTCCTGGCAGGAAATGTTAAAGTAGGCTTTAAAGACCTTACCCGAGCTTCTATGCACCCAAGACTTTCTCTGTTTTTTTTTTCAATTTTATCGAGTATTAACCATAATCCATAGAAATTGATCAATTCAAATGAAACATGTAACCATACATCATAGAAATTGATCAGATCAAATGAAACGTGTAATTGAATTGATATGGTGCCAGCTCACATTTTGTCCTTCACCAACACGTGGGATGGGTTATGGTACTGGCATCTTTTGTCACTAAGAGCATTAAAATTATATAATAGACGTCAGATCATCCGCTTGCAATTGAAGTGACGCCGAAGAGATCGACGGGACTCAGGGATCAAATTTGAAGGGTAGGGTCCCATTTCACTTTGAAGGGCTACGAGACAGTGAGCCCTTCAATGCTGACATGTAAAAATAAATCTTTCTTTTCATTTGAAAATGTAATAGTAAATCCATCGTTCATTTTGGCTTTGGTCCTGCCTTCCCATTGGGGTTCTTGAATTTAGTGTGACTTGTTCATCTTCACACCAATATTTTTGGTTGGACTTTGTGTTCATTTTGTTATCCAACTAAAACTTCAATCAATCGTTCGCTATCTCCACAAAAGTAAATCTTATTACTATAGTTGTTGATGCACTAAGATCCAACATTACAGAGTAGCTATGAATTGGTGGATTGGATGATGAGAAGGGGCCGGAGCATTTGTATCTCTCATTAAAATCGAACAAATTTCTGAATCATTGCTGAAGAAGGGTCAAATTAGGATACCGGATATTAGGATAACCCATAACCTAGTTGTTTCTCATAGCATAGAGTCTTTCCAAATTCGAATTATTCCTTTGAGGTTGCATGAACACATATATTGATGTTTGGCTCCTACATAAACTTTGGGACATATTCTGAACAGTACAAATGGATTCACCTAGTGCTCTGATCTCAAAAAAATTGCTCATTGACATTTAAAGCCTATGTGGGTTAGTTTCTATGAGACATAAACACACCTAGACTCCAGTGTATTATATCATGTCTCACTTCACCCTGAGTCTCAGATGCTAAATGATATTATATAATTTTGTTTTAGCAAGCTAGCTTATTACTCCATTCCAAAAGTTTATTTCCAATAATGCTCTAAAAAGACTATCTAGTGCGTTCTACCACTGGTTCATCTGGTCTGGTCTTTTATATGGGAATACATCCATGTTTCAATTTTATACCTTTACTTAGAATGTTTGGACAAACTCTGATGGCTCATTATGGAGCAAACTCTGATGGCTCATTATGGAGATTAAGACCCTTCTTCTGGAGAAAGAATAGCTCTAGTTGTTTAGGAAGTTGGGTTTCAGAGATCCTTGCTACTTAGCTTAATTGGTCAAGGAAGAAATAGTTTACCGTGGTTATTTTGTTGGGTATCAAAATAGTAGTTATCAAGATTTTATCTTAATTAAATTTCAGAGCTAAATTCTTAGAGCCCAAAGAAAATAGTTCAAAGTAACAAGTTACGATTCTTATAGAGAAAATAAAACCACTTACTTGATCCAAGTGTAGTTGTGGAAGCAAGATATCCAAGACATCAGCCCCGTTGACAAGAATGAACTCTTCCCCAGCAGCAACCATACCTGCAAACGCCCAAGTCACGTAAGATGCAATGATTCGACAATCAATGAATGGATTCTTCTACTAACATACATACCGTTTACCCTCGAGTAGTTGAATCAATCGTCTTGCTTGCAAGGATATGTACTGAGTTCGGGAGACATACATGGTCAAAGACCTGACGAAACTCCCATGAAGTAAGGGGATCTCCTTGCATTTCTCGTTGCCAAGCGGGGATACCGGCCATTGATCAAGATGTGAGGTAAGCATATATTGAGACGCGGGAATCGACAACGCCAATACACGTTTGCCTAGATTGAGTACACCCTGGTAGAAGTAGTATTGCTCGATCAAACCTGTCTTCGTTCCCGAATCCAGGGCAGCGGGCGGGTGCGTAGGCTGAATATCAGGGGCGCAGCGAACTCATTGTTCCCCACCGGTATATGCATGGAGGACGAGAAAACCTCTTTCACAGGAAGTCCCGATTGACACGAAAGAGGACTTGTCGGGAGAAAGAAAGGTCTTGATGAGAAAACCTCATTCACCGTTTGGCATTCACTGTCGGTTGATACCGTTTCCAGAGACCGGTCGTAGTATTTGGGTGCCATTAAGTAGATCCAGCTGAATGGGAGTGGTGGGATTGGCTGTGTTTTGCCTCTGTGAGCCTAGTTACATTCGTAAAACCGACTCCAATCATGCTAGATGCCAAGATCGCAAAATTACGTAGCTTGTTGCCCAAGACAACTTAACGACCTCCCGACTTGAAGGTGTCCACTGCCTCTTGAAGCCTGTTTGTCTGAGAAAGTGCTTTAATGGCTGCATTGGCATTCAGAGTGTAGAAGAAATGTTGAGGAAGGAAAAGATCTTCTCCTTCGATATGGTCTTCATCATCGTTGAGACGCGGGAATGAGAGTGTAAAGTGGGTAATGCGTAGTGGGTGAGAGGAATGAATGACATTGAGATCGAAAAGGTGGGTACAACGATGACAACAGCCACACCATAAAACCTTGAATTTTGAAACCAAAACCACGGCCGTGAAACCAAAAACCGTGAATTTTGAACGGCCATGAAACCAAAAGCACAACTGCAGGGCAACCAACGACGTTACGAGTCCCAGATCGCATTGGATCTTCTCATTTAATATGATATGAAATATCGTGGAGGCTGGTACAGGTCGAAATCACAGAAATTGTTGATGGGCAATTTTTATCTGAGCCTTTCTAGTATAATTTTAATTTTAAAACTCCATTTTTTATTAAAATGATAAGAATTAAAACAGCATTTTAAATGACGTCTAAATTTTAAATTCCCCTTCACTGACGGCCTAGGAACCCTTTGACGGGCACCGACGGCTTGAATTTAAATCCCTGGATGGGAGATTGAAGCAAATAATCGAAGGGGACCTGCTCACAGGGATGGAATTTGACGGGTAAATGCCCGTCAAGCGCAGGGTTGGAATTTCAAATGGCAGACGCCCGTCAAAATTACCTGTAACAATCAAAAGCCGGTTATGAGAAACCCAAAGTCTAATTATCAATTGCAATTCATATCAACTATTTATGATTATAATATCTCAACGAAATTGTACAAGTGGGTCGATCCTACAACATTTGGCACTACCGCCAACCAAAAAAAAATATATCGTCTCTGTTTTCATTATGGTTAAAGAATTTTAACTAGAATTCGAAAAAATCACTATCACAAATAATGTTTAATATATTGAAATGATTCTGAAGCACTGAGAAGTAGGAACTCTAGCAGATGGCGAAACAACTATTCTTGGAACAATAGCTTACATTGGAACATCACGAGGAGTGAGTATATGTACACTAATTTAGAAACATTGGCATTTGCACTATAATTAAGATTTGGAATCGCAGAGCTAAGAGGTGAGTAGAGCAATAGGCAGCATCGAGGAATGCATCTACTCGACTCGCAGCGCAGTCTTGAGCAATTATTTATTTAGGAAGTAGGCAGACCTGTTGATGAGCTTTTCATTTTGTGGGAGGGAAATTCGTCCTTCATGTTCTTTAATTGATTTGCATTTTTCTAATGTTAAACTATAATATAAACATTATTTATTTATTTGAATTTTTTATGTTTTTTAATTGATTTTCATTTTTCTAATGTTAAACTATAATACAAATATTATTTATTTATTTAAATTTTTTTAATTTGTATTATACTATTATTTTATTGGTTGCCTAGGCGGCTGGATGACATTAACATCAATAATGGTTGATCAGTAATGGTGGGTAGTTGTATCTGCACTGGTATTAATAGAGGGGGACCTTATGTGTCACCTAATTATGTATGTCGCTCAAACTCCAACCCTAACTATCTCAGTGCTTTTGACACTTGGAATAAAATGCTTGTGTTGAATTTTGGTGGCCCACCTGCATGAAGGTCATGTGGTAGTCTTTAGGAACATGTTGTTTCCCGAAACGCTCATTTCTATGTCATTTTGGGCTATCAACTTTACTCATATTACACAGATCTCAAAGAATTGAGAGCAAGTCCACCGTAGATTGATCATTTTGTTTTTGGTTCTTCAGTTTTAAGTGTTAGTTTATTGTTTTTAACTATTTTTTATATTATATTTAGTTGTTTATTTAGATTTAGATTCAATGTCAATTATTGATTTGGAGTACCATGACGAAACAAAAGTGGTTACTTTAAATAATCAAAGATCGACTGTTAGAGTAGAGATCACACCTAACCATAAATATACTTCGGGGTTTGATGAAATGGATTGGGTCGATCGATATACCTAATGGACAACAAGCGAAAGGAGAATTCGATGTATTATGGAAGGTCACTGGAAAATGTTCCGATCCAAATTTTTAGCCCCAACAAACAAGGTATCGTGGAGAAGCCAGATTTTTTGCTGAGGTACTTGGTATCTTTCTGGTTCTAGAAAGAGGATACTTAAATTTCATGTCTTCTGTCTCACATTACTTATAAAAGAACAAGATTTTTTTGTAAAATAGGGGGAGTCGTTCTCTGCATATCAAAGATAGAAAGTTTTATTTTCTGAAATATCTTGATAGCCACAATAACTTGATTCTTGGAGAGACAGTAGCTTGATAGCCACCTTGGTACTGTTTAGGTTTGAATTGAATTGAAAGCTTCCATCTGTGTCTATGGTAAAATAATTTGTCCAAGTGGTGAATATCTTTTCTACAAGTTATCTGTGAGAGGTGTAGTGAATCTCAATTATTTCAGCCAATTTTAAGGCTAGGATTACACCTAACCAGGCATTGGACTCAATCATTTCTTTGTCATTTTCATTATTTGTTAATAGTTTTGGTTATCCACCGGGTTATTGGGTTTTTAACTCATCTTTTATTTATTTACAGCGTTGTTTTATCTGGAGAGATTATTTATAAATATTTGACAGATTGGGATCAAAACTGAGATTGTCATTAATGTTTGCGACCGAGTAGGTGAATTTACACTACAATATGGATCTACAAACGGTGAATCTTCCAAAAGGTGGCATTTCTCATGAGTTGCTACAAAGAATGTGACCAAGCATCACCTCCTTTATTGTTTAATGTGTGATAAATCTGTCAAAACCAAAACAAACATCAAATTTGTAATTCACAACCAATATAGATAATAAAAGAAAAATATTACTATTTTTTGTTTGTGTTGTTCAGTAAACTTGGTTTCTCTCAAAACCAAAACAAACATCAAATTTGTAATTCGCAGCCAATATATAATAAAAGCAAAATCTTACTATTTTTTTGCTTATGTTGTTTAGTAAACTTGGTTTGTTGAAATTTTCTGTTGACAAGTGATGACTCTCTCGGAAATCTCAGAGAGATACTTCTTTAGGTGCATCATGCATGTTTCGATTAACTAGTTGTTCTTACTTTATAAACCAATGTCCATCTCTTAAGAATTTTAAAATTTCACAACCCATGTGAAATATTCAGTAATCTAGAATATGTGATAATTCCACGTCTAATCTTTGCTTAGTTGATCTGGTAAATCAAGCAGCTGGTTACGTTGTTCCTGTTCTTAGTTGATATTTGATCCCTCTCGGCGCATGATAGAGCCGGGTAAAGCTGGATCTAAGCTGGTATTATTATTAAAAGTATTTTATAATGTTGATTTAATGTAGTTTTAAGTATTTTATAAAGTTGTTTGAGTTAATTTGAAGAAAATATAAGATAGAATATCCCACATGAAATAGTTTAGTCTTTTTTATAAGCTAAATGAGGTTCTTATTTACGTTATATAGTTCTTAGTCAAAATCATAAACTAAAATACACATTACTCAAAATTGAGATATCAATATTACAACACTTGTATATATTTAGGGAAAATATTCATATTACAAACACTCATTTTCTTTAATTTTTTTAAATTTAAAATTTAGGGTTTTAAATTTATGACATTAATGTTGGTCTTTATAAAAATAATGCATCACTAATTATTTACGGAAATATTCAAATTCTATTGAACAAAAAATCATATTTATAAAGATTACATAACTCACATAATATTGATAGAAATATGTATTCAGATATATGCATTCTCAAACTTACCGTAACATTTCAAAGTAACAATGGTTCGCTTACATATATTGGGTTCATAAATTGCAACATAAAGTGTTCAAACTATGAATCATAAATCTATTTTAATTATACACAAAATTTATAGCTTCTTTCTTAAATACTTTGAATTATTCAAATGATGTATTTTGTTAAACTAAATTATATCCTATGAGTTGGCACCTTAAAGTTTATAAGTTTTTTTAAAATGCTTCGAATTATTCAAATGATATATTATGTTGAATTATTATATCATATCAGTTGGAACCTTTGATTTTTTTATCGATTATAGTCATTGATTTCAAATATGACCCATTGCAATATGTTAGAGTACTTGTAAATCTTTAGCCATTGCAATTGGGTAGCTAACATATTCTTGTACTCTAACATATTCTAGTTTTCTTTATCTTCACTTGCAAGAATTACATCTTCAATGCATATTCAATGCTAACATTTAGCTACCCAAGTACTCTAACATATTCAATGCATTTAGCTAACATATTCTCTTTAGCCATTGCAATAGTACTCTAAAGTTATATATTCTCTTTAATGCTAACATATTCAATGCATTTAGTGTTACCATATTGTGTTTTATGAGACAATCCAACAAGGATACATCAAAATGGGTTTCCTATTAGAGTCTCATCTTTTCCTTCAAGTAAACAAATGAAGATCACTATAAGGGCCATCCACTAAATTTTACACAAATTAAAAATACTATATTATTTTTTCAAATCAGAAATATTGAATTTTATTTATTTTTATAAACATAAATCCATATATTTTTAGGCTTTGATTCCAAACAAAACATATAAGTATAACACAATAACTACAAAGACCATCCACCAAATTATTTCTCTCAGACATAAAAATAACTATATTATTCCATCACACTAGACCATATATGGGCTTTTATCTATATAGAGATAGAGCCATATATACATATAAGCATGTAGGTTTTGATATCAAAGAAAATCCATAAAAGAGGGCATAATTGTAAGAACCATCCATTAAACTAGTGCTCTCACACAACTAAAAATAAATATGGTATTTCATTAAATTAGAGATATAAGATTACTATAAAATGAAGCAAACTTTTGTTAATACAAGTATGGTATTCTTGCCAAAATCCCAATGTATATTAGATGAAGGGAAAAAGCACCATGAATTAAAAGGGCATAGCAGAGATACATTTCAGATGCCTTGAAACAGATGCAACAGATGCAGTGTTATATGGATTAACTCAAACCTATATCAAATTACATGCATACATTACTTATCTTGATCTCATAACATTACTTATCTGCATTAAATCTAAAGTGAAACTACCGCAAATAATACACACAAAAATTTAGAAATGCGTTCAATTTCCTTGAGTTTTTACTATACCTTGGAGTCATAAATCTGCAGCGGTTGCGTGTAGTGCCCAGACAAAGCTTTTGTAATTCTTGCAAGTGAAGATAAAGAAAACTAAAGTACTTGTAAATCTTTAGCCATTGCAATTGGGTAGCTTTATCAATTTGCATAAAAATTAAAATTGTGTTCAAATAGTTAAGTTCATTTTAAATATTGACTATCAAAGAAAATTTGCAAAATAAGAGTTTTAAGGCAAGCGAGCGTCTGCACAAGCATGTCTGGAAACATTAGTAAAAGGAGTAGTAAGTAGGCAGTCCAATGAATATATGTATACAAACCTCTAAACATGAATATTTAGAGCATAACATGGAATTTAATATTTTTTAGCTCCATTTAGCTTCAAATAAATGAAATATCATAAACTTATATGAAGGAAATTGCAATTTTACTGCCATTTTCATCAATTGTAAGGGAAAAAACTGGAATGCTCGCCATCAGAAAATGCAAAATCAGCTTCATTGTCCCTGCACATTTTTTCTTGTTGACTTCACTGAGGTGATGAATGCAAAATCTAAACCAGGCCTCAAAATATGACACTTAGAAACTATGGCATCTGCATGTTGAAGAAGTTCAATGCATAATACAACCTGCAAAGCTACACTAGTTTAGTGTACCCAGAAACAATGATAGCCTGTTAGTTTGATAATATAATTTATCAATCCCCACCTCATGAATGATCACAGGCTGCAACGAAGATATATAATTTCTTACAGAAGATGGAGTGCATTATCAGCGAGAGGCTTGGAGTGCCTTCTTAGGAAGGCTAGAAGAAGATATATAATTTCACAAAACGTAGAAAACAGCTGTCAGATTTGTTATTTCATGGAAACAACGTGCAAGACAACCAAAAAAATAGTACCTATCGGACTTCTTTGGTGCATAGCTTGCAGACATGTCAATTATTCCGCTCTCGAGATGTTCTCGTGTCTTCTTCCGTTAGCTTTGCTGCCTGGCGTTCTGTTAATGCTAGACAGTATGGAGAAGAGCTTTGGCTACCATTGGTTGGCAATTGCATACGGCACCGAAAAACAACCGTGAAGAATCTATGAGCAACTACATAAAAATAATATATCATATTATAACAATAACATGGAGTGTACATTTAAAAATATTATCTTCTTCAAAGTGTTAAGATGTATTCTTCATCTATCACATGATACAAGGTTCATTTATTGCATGGCCTCAGCTATGTAGGATTCTAACAAAACAACAAAAACGGTCGTTCAGACGTATTCATTTGCATACCTATAGCTGTGAACTTCAATGACCCAAAACCAGTCACGAGTCAATAACCTAAGTGGAATGCTAAATATAATCATAACGTTACATTGCAAGTTTCAAAAGTCACAAGTTTTGCAAGTTTAAAAAGTCTCTTACATCACACGTTTCTAGAATCAGTACCATTCATCTACTCCTCATGGAGTGAGCTAGTTATGGAGCAATCCTCCTCCATTGGACGGAGGAGGAGCAAAGTCAACCTTAACTTTGCTCCTCCTCCGTCCGATGAGGGAGGATTGCTCCATAGCTAGCTTACTCCACTCCTCATTATGGGATGCATATCTCATTATGTGATGCATCTTATAAAGACACATGGTTCTGACAATGTGTATGCACCTCTCAATGCATGCAGCATGTGGCAATGGAATATCTCCATCAAAAACTTTAATAATGTTCACAACGACACATCCAAGTTTGATGGCACTGTTATGTAATTACCTTTTATTTGGGTAGGCCATACCCTTAGCCACTTTTAAATCATCTAAGAGCAAGTCACAAAGTGTTCAATACCTAGTATTCCAAAAGTCATTGATGCTAATTTGCAACAACACTACACATATGGATGTTAGAATGTTTTTCAGAGTCAAGCTATATTTTTCATTACATACACATAACCTTGAATTACATCACCTTTAGTAAAGACATAAGTGAGGTAGAAAAAGCATACAAATTCTTGCTAAGTGATGTCAAATTCATTTATTTTGTTTCAGTTTTTTTATTATACAAAACACACACTTAATTCATAAATATATTTATTACATAAAATAAGGTTTTATCTATAAATATCTCATAATTTTATGATAAATCATTGTTGCAAATAAATAGTTTTTTTCTAAGCCGCATCGGAAATTTATATTCATAGTAACAAAAAAAGAGTATAAAAGAGTGAAAAACTTGCCACAAGGTCTTAGATTAAGTGACCACCCACCCAATCTATCAAAAATACTAGTTGGGGTTTTTAGAGAAATATAAACGTCTTCTCTTTCTATAGATAAAAACTTCAACAGGTATATTACAACTTAAAAACTGACTAAAGACAAGCTTGAAAATTACACATTTTAATATCAAGGAAACCCAAAAAAGCTTGAAGTCACTAAGGGAACCAGAGATGATGATGTAGCGTCTACGGTGTTGCATCTCCCACATGGAAACCGGGTGTCTCTTCCATAATTGGGTAGGGTCCATAATCCTCTGCTGGGTCACGAGGTTACCTCTTCTGTATTGGCAGAGCGACGTTGGCGTCAGTTACAGTCTCGCGGCCACGCTTAACAAGTGTAGCACTTATCGAAATTCCTCTATGTTCATGCAGTGGTCTTGGAGAATTCACAGCAGCGGCTGAGGACACACCACCTTTCTCGCACTAGTTCCTGACTCCATTATCATCCACATTTCTTGTGCTGGGAAACATCGAATAATGCCTCATGTTGAAATTGGCCTCCAGGGATTTTAGCTGTGTGTCCGCCTGGGTGATGCAGGGGTGCATATACCGGGCCACGTCCCTGGCTCCATTCCATTTTACTGTCATATATTCTAGTAACATTCCCAACATGTTATTCATCATCGAGTAATGGTTGATTCTTCCCCCATTTTTCCTAGAGGCAAGATGGTTTGAGACCGCCTTGGACTCCCATTCATTGATCAAACATTTGACTGACATGGAAACCTGCTCTACAAACCCCTTAGTGTCCCCAATGGTGGTGTTGCGATGACCTCCTCCTCTGTCCGTGCTACCTCTGTGCGGGGTACCACATTGTCAGGGCATCTTCTTCTTTGGATTAGAGTGTAGGCTCACAGCTGAATGAGCACATAACAGATACAAGAGAACATAAATGCCCTAGGGCCGAGGCTAGCGGTCTCATAGTTCGAAGTGCCATCATGGAGGTATGTATTGACATGTACAAGAATTAAATCCACAATGCTACGACTCAGACAGAAAATGACCAAACAATTACTTATAGGGTTGGAAAACATTCCACCCTCCTTTGCATTCAATTCAACTATGTCGTCGCTCACCTCATTTCCCTCGCCTTCACCATGTGACTTGTGCACCAGGTGTCCCCTGTGGATGGCCTTCGTGTCACCCGCATACAAGGTGCAAATAAATAATGTTTGCAAAGATAATAGATATGAATTAGATATTTTATGGAACATCTACCGTGAAGTTATAAAATGGAGAAGTTTTGAAGATTATGACAAAAATTGCTTTGTTCGAAACAATTTTCTCCACCATTACTTTAATCTATTGTTGGAACAATGTTAATGAATTGATGGAACCATTAACCTATATTTTTATAATTTATTGGTCGTGTTAGCCAAATATGCACTATAGTATGGATTGATTGTTAGCTAGATATGCAATATATTATGAATCAATATGCAATATAAATTATCTTGTGGATTAATATGCCCTATGAACTATACATATACACTATGTAGTGAGTACTTGTGAGCCAATATGCATTGTCTTGTGTATTTCAGTTAAGAGATTCATCCACGCCCAATGGGGGTTGTGTGTATTAAACATGTATGGTAGAATCACTTTCAAACATGTAATTATGTGTTTTGTGACTATAAAGTTTTATAAAGTGACTATAACTATAATATAAAGTTTTTATAAAATGACTATAACTACAATCTAAATTGGTAGTCATTATATATATATATATATATATATATATATATAACACATTTCTATCAATTGTTAATCTGGATATGTGGAGGTGAGACAACTTATGATAGTATTATCTCATCAATCTTAGATTTAAATTGCTTTTATTTGAAGAATTACACAAGAAGAAATCGATTAACCTTGTGCAATCTAGGGTTTGATTTTTTATAGACTCTACAACAGTCACGTAGAGCCTCAAGATGACCACAATGAGAGCCTCAAGGAGAACGATGCATAATGGAAGATTCTTATTGTACTTTTCGATACATAGACAATGTACAATTGTAATCGATATGTCGTTGATTGATTATTATGTATTAGTTTGCTTTTCATATTTGAGTTTTACCCAAACTTTTTGGATGCATGATTGTATGGAGTGCCACTATCCTAAGTTCCCACATATTTGCATTTTACCCAAACTTTTTGGATGCATGATTTTATGGAGTGCCACTATACTAAGTTCCCCAATTCTTAGCTTGTTACATCTCTATAATATAGTAACCATCCTAACCTCTGGATAGGACTTTTGGGACGCAAGTGTCTTGTGGTGAAAATATCTATGTTTTTGGAACATAGGGCCACGAGAAAGAATACACCAGGAGCATAAGGTGATGCAGGATGGTATTGCACTAGGGAAAAACCTATCGGCTAATGACTACCAAATGTTTCAAAGCGTAACTGTACTTCCTAGATATGTTCTGAATGACACAGGAATCATTGTGGCTTGTGGAGCTACGTTTCTATGGAAGGATGGGAGAGTCGCAACTTTTAGATGTTCTTTTTTCTTTAATATGTCAATGGATATCATCATCCATAGATCCCGAGGTGTTCTGCGCCTGCATAATCTTGTGATTCCTTACGAGGAGGACTCTGTATGTTTTTTATTTTCATCTAATACCAAATTTTTAGGCAGCAAGAAATTATTCAAACAATGCACAGTCTAGTATGAAGTGCCCAAAGCGCTAAGCCTAAGTCATATGAAGGAAGCTAATCCGGTCTCTTGTAAGAATGAGGGATTCTGCAGAAGATGGTAAATGTGATGTCAAGGGGGAAATGAAAGATGGTTGTAGCTCTTTCCGGACTTATATTTAGAAGTGACAAAAACTTATTTTCATAAATTTAAGTTCACAAGATGGTATCATATCATTGAGCTCGAACCTAGGTCGACATGAGAATGATGAATATGTTGCAACCTTCACCTAGCACTACCCTAGAGCAATAATATTGGAGCCCGAACAAAGCAGTTTTTCAACAAATTGAAGCATGAGGAAGCGTCCAGGGATTTAACACTTGTATTTTGGCTTGCTTGCTCTTTACCTGCAGACTAAGAAGAGGTAAGGAAGGCGAGTGAGTGAAGAATTCAGTCACTGTGTTTAATGGCACGATGGAATCATACACGTGATATATAGGAGGACAAGTTTAACCAGGGATTTTTTTTGTTATCATACACGTACGTGAAGGTCTGGTTCTAGTTTTCCATGACTCGAGCTGAAGGCACCATGATCACTCTGACTGCATGTGATGCAATCCTTCTTCATCGCTTCTAATGGGTAAGCAGTTAACATTTCAACCATAACTAAGTCCTCGTTGCTTCGAATCTTGATTTTTTGTTTTTTTTAAGGCTTTCAATACTCAAGTACTGCATGTATTAAATTTGAATTCCTCATCTCTAGATGGGTCTCTTTCGGTATCTAGACTTCATCCAGCAACAATGGCTGCTGGAGCTTACGAGGGTTCTCAAACCAGGCAGGATTATCGTCCCTCGAAACCCTGATTCTATACACCATGTGCGTGCATGCAATTTCTTTAAATTTTTTAATTTGAATTTGTGGAGTGGTTTCATGAGAAGTCTATGGTTTTTTAAATGTTAAAGGAACCCTATCTGCCCCAAAACATGATCTTCTGCTGGTAATATTTGTAGTTTCAGAGGGTACCAATGGTAGTATTGAAGGGTTTGGACAACTGGGAAAGGTTCAGAGTTACAATGACTGAAGTTTGCTTTGGACTTTCTTCACCTGTAACATGTATAACCTTTTTTATTTTGTTAATTTTGTCTACATCTCTTTGATTTGGCTACACACTGAAGACTAGTTCTTTGTTGGCGTGTTCTTTGCAAAAAACTGGTAATGATTAGATGGTACATGTCTGTGGTTGAAAAGAATTCTTGATTTTATGCGGATATATTTCTTCAAAACTTGTATTGGAATAAAACATAACGAAAAAAATCCCTGGTTAAACTTGTCCTCCTATATATCACGTGTATGATACCAGTAATCGATTATCTCCTTTATCATGTGAATGATACCACTCATCGATTGGATCCCAAAGAAAGCCTGAAATTATACAGAGGCTGATAATTAGGGATATCATCCGAGAAGGTTTGTTCTCTTAGTTTGTCCGCTTTCGCTGTAAAGGTTTCTCTCAATGAGAGGCGGAGGGTTCGATCCCTGTCCTCGCTTTAAATAGAGTTTGTTTTGATGTTTAATTCTTTTTAGCTTTAATTTGTATTTTACTATTACTTAATAGATATGTTGATTTCCTTCAAATTAGGGCATGTCTCTTTTCCTAGGGTTGGCATTTTATGGATTCTTTTCTAAATATCTTTTTCCAATAATGTGAATATTAATGCCAGTGATTGCAAATGAGAATTATCGTTTCTTTCTCGTTTATCAGTTCTATAATTGTTTTTATAAATAGAAAACACAGATAATAACATTCTAAAAATTGGAGACTCCTATATTGAACAGGTTAAGTTGTTCAAATGTTGGATAAGTTGCGGTTTTTTAACAGTTCAGGAATTGTATTTTAATATGATTTTTATGGAGAAAAGATTTGAAACTGTCACATTAGAGAATTGGTTGTTGAAGTTGATAATTTGTGAATCAACTATCACATAAAAAGACATCAAAACTCAAAAATGAATGTTGGCTTATGCAAAAAAAAAAACAAAAAAACTTGAACACAAAGCTACCATACCCTAATGTGCAAAATAGCAAATGAAAGTTGAAGAGCCATTAAGGAAACAAAGAAAACTTGAAATAATTACCAAATTCTTCTCTTAAGTACTAAAAAAAACAAGCTAATTAAACAAAGAGCGCTTGAAATAATTTCTTAAACGAATTAATTGAGAGCCACTAAGGTTTGGTTTAGAGAATTACTTTTTCTGCTCATGCTGGAACATCTGCCGGATTCTTGTGAGATTTGCGGGGGGAAGCTTGAAGGATTAACTAACTCCAATCCCATGAGAAAACCGTCCTAGCTTGGTGGGTGGCCCTCAATGGGTTGTTTAGTAGAAAACCGTACTAGTTGGGTGGGTGGTCCTCACTGGTTGGTTGGTTGGTTAAGTACCTTGGAAGGAAGAACGACTCGAAGGATTGTGAAACTTGGTAGTGTGAGTGCCCCCAAAATAGCAAACCAATTATTGGTTATGGCTTCCCGAGGTGCCCAATGTCTCATTACCGAGACATTGCCAAGTTATATGGTGGGTGGAGATGAATTACATTTAATGTACATTGTGAATTTTTACAAGGCCACTTGGGCCTACTGCTTCTCCTAAACAATGGGTGGTGATTCTGAGCTTGGTGGATGGAGATGAATTACATGAACTGTGTGGTTTAATGTACATTGTGAATTTTTACGTGGCCACTTGGGCGTGCTGCTTCTCCTAAACAATGGGTGGTGATTCTAAGTTTGAGCCCAGTAGTTTATAGAGTGGAGTCTGCGGTAATTTTGAGCTTGGGTCCAGTAGTTTATACAGCGGAAAGGAATTGGATTGGATTGGTGGGGGAGATGCCCACATCATGGGATTGGCATAATTTGTGTTATTTAAATCGGTTACATAAAGTACATTATGATTTTCTTTACCATTTCCCATTATTGACTTCACAATATTAGTGTGAGTCTCTTATGATCCTGAAATGTAATTGAATTATTAACAGTGTAAGAGGACCCCAAGTTTAACCATAGACTATTGAGATTGCTCTTATAAGCAAGCATTGTTTTGGAATAGATTAACTATAAATTAACCACAACTCTTGAAATAAACAAACCTTAACCAACTAATATTATGATACGGCTATGGTTTGAAACCTCAGAATGCTCAAAATCTTGTGAAATGTAATAATTATAATGAATTTGCGTCTATGTTAGCATAAAATTACAGAAAGGTATAGCGTTGGATGCAGTAAGCATGCTGGGGTCGACCAGTTCACTTGTGTGTGTGTTCCCTTTTAATTTTCACATTGCATCCAGGTCTGTATTTGTACTTTAATGACATTCTACCAGCCTGTACAAGTACATTTATGGATGTAAATGCTCCGTTCCTTCCTGACAAATTTGAGTTAAATGCTTGGTAATGGCTATATTTTGTATATAGGTAGAGAAAAGAATATGCATACCAATGTCTTTGAGTAGATTGTATATAATTGATCCAAGTTGTTTTGATCTGAATTGTGAACACGGCTGATTTCATATTGTATATATCAGTAAACGTCTGCTATCAGTTGAACTAATGGAGGACTTTCATTGAAATCTATGTTATTCATTTGGGCTGAGGGAGGACTTTCATTATACCTCTGCTATGTATGGAGTAATGCAGAAGCTCCATTCTATCTTTCATTCACATAGTCTAAACGGAAATTTCACATACCCATTTTATTCAACTGGGCTAACTAGAATTTGAATTATACATTTGAGCTAAAGAACAATTTTGTGATCTAACAGCGTGTCTGCATTAATTTATGGTTTTATTGCTTTTATTTTGAACTTTGCTTGGAGGATGTTGTTTATTTTTTCAGCAAATACCTTCTTGTGAACAGAGAAGCGTTCTCCATTTCTCGCCTTGAGCTCATTATCAATGATGCTAGGTAAAGAATTTTTAATGCTCCTTTTTTTTCAGAACTATACTTTATACTTCTTAAGTTCCAGCTAAATTTTATTAAAGCTTTAATGGAAATTCTTCGACGCAGGGCTGAGCTCGAGAATAGAAATGAATGATTCGATGTCATAATAGTAGACCTCAGATCCTAGAGGTCCTTGTTATCAATTGTACACAAAATATTTCTCTAAGCTTGTACCAAAACCAAACGTGAGCCACACCAAAACCAAACGTGAGCCATAGAGTGTTCATTACTCAGGTATAACATCATAAAATCGCTCAAATTATTATAGACGGACTGACTTATGTGGCATACATGACATTTTGAATGACTTGTGGAATCTCTCTTCTCTACATCGCCAAGATTATTTTTTTCTTTAAAGAATATTGTGAAGTGTTTATATTCATAGGTCGTATAAGAACAAGGTGTTTACCTTCAAATGGCTGCCTCGAGTAATGGATTTTTAATAGATCATGATATTAGTATTAAGTATAATTTAGTTTCGATCTCTAGTTTAGCGATCACTCAAGTATAAGATGTACTTGGTAATATCTGCCAAATCACAGGGTTTTATTGGCTCAAACTATAGATATGATATACAGTAATTTCTGCAACGTTTCTCGCATAGAACCCATTCATAGTGGACAAACTAATTTTATATATACTTTTAATTAAACAAAGCATTTTTTATTTAGAGTTTGGCACACTTTTCAAGTTGCAAAGAAGTGAAATCACAAGTGTTTTTCTTAAAGTTCAAATTGGTTGGATTACATTACACTTGAGTCTATATAAGCCTTAGCGTAGTTGAATTTATATGGCACCTTCTAGAAAGAGTGGGTTTTGATCTCAATACTCTTTACAAAAGGAAACTTGTGTTGACCATTTATTCTATTAAAGCTTAACAATTTAAAAACAAGTTTAAAAGTCATCCTTATTCACAATATTTTTTATTGAACATATCTTTTTATTATCAAGTATAAATAACTATTTCAATTTTTTTTAACTAACATATAAGATAATACCCCTACAAGAATAAGTGACTCACAACACCAACTCGTTGAATTTTTTTTTTTACAATAAGTTGTGTGAGAACTAGA
>LPNX011083161.1:540944-598897 GCA_001517045.1 Pseudotsuga menziesii | reverse complement strand
TGTTCTTCTGAAAGATTGCTGTAGGTAGGACTTCTCTGAAAAGATTGCTGTAGGTGGAATTTCTATGAAAGATTAGGGTTGTTTTAACACTATCTTGCCTACACATATAGTGTAGCAGCTCAAAGTTTACGATTGCCCGGTTGATAATTAAATTGAGGTTAATTAAGCAACATTAAAATTGGCCAACAGAGACAATCATGTCATGTATATAGAATTCATGAGATTTGTCACTAATTGTGGATAAGCTGAAAGATTAGCTCAAATCCAATATCTGAAAGACTAAATTTTTTAGAAATATTCATCACGCAAACTAAAGAAGGTAGAAATTTCCACAGGTCGATTACAAGGAAGCAAGTGTTATAACTGCAAAACTTTATGAGTAAATGTGAGCAATTGAGGAATGAAATGTATGTGTGAGATCTTCCATTTGGAATACCATCTAGATTTCGTTTGCTATCTCTGTCATTAACACCTTGGTGTGTTCCATGTTCTGCCTCTGAATGTAATGGAACAGGCTTCAAATGCAAATTAACATTCCCTACCTTATTTTTTTGAAAAATACATCCTATATTCTTAGAAAAATATTTACAAAAAGAAATGCAAAAAATGACTAAAGAATAAATAACTTGTAAGCAACTATGTAGCATATAAATTGCACTCTTGACATCTTTGTGAGCCAACATGCCATTCTTCTACCTTTACAAGCTGTGGGAGAGAGCTGTCAATCATGGAGACTATAGTTTTCCTCTAGAAATGATATCCTTTTTTAAGAACACTTGATTTAAATAAATGTGTGATATAAGATGATAAAAAGGAAAAATAAAGTATGACAAGTTTTTTCTAGTGAAGTAAAGAAGAGCACCTCTGCTGAATCTGTGCCCTAAAAGGGGACAACCATCAAAACTTCCTTTCCACAATGTTCAACATGTGCAGCCACCACACTTGAATTCCTTCCTATTGCCCAAAATGTAGTGGAGTCATCATCTACATATTTCATCTATATATAAAAGAGACGTCAAAGTGTACTTGGTAAACTGTTTGAAATCTCAATCATCAATCAAGCACAAGTTGAGACTGCTCCTGTCTAGCATGGATTTCAACAAAAGAGAACTAGGAAAAAATAATTATACAAAAATCAATTTAAATGAGTAATTTCAATGCTGCACACTTTCTGAATAAGCATATCTCAAGGATTGTGGGATTTACTTCAAATAAAAAGCTAACCTTGATTTCACAGCTGGCCAAATAATCATATTTGACATTACTTGAACCTTGTTCGTAAAGATGTAGTTTTAGGATTCCTACGTTTTCATGTAAAAGAAGATTGCAAACTATTTTGGAAGAGTTTCTGGTGAAAACTAGTTGCTTCTCAATCCAATTGTCTATTAAATTGTTCCTTGGACAAATTTTTAAACTTATGGTAACTTTTAGCTATGTGCCTGTGTTTTCTGCAATCTAGAAATACAAAAGTCAATTGAAGAGCTTAAATGAATGACGGAGGACTTAAAAATAATGTAGTTCACTCTGTATATTGTCCCAGCCATAAACAAGTAGAGAGTAGACAACCTCTGTGGTGATCCACTTGTTTTCTTCATCATCATTCCTAGTATTCTATTTTTCTAGGCATGTTTAGTTTGTTTATTTTCTTTATGTTCCAGGGATCTCATTCCATTATCTATTTTCTATGAGCCATAGGAATCTCACTCTTTTAATCTTTTCATTTTTTTATTCCAACGATCCCAAGGAGGGGGTATTGTTCTGAGGGTAGAAGAAAAAGCAAGGGTAGGGGTAGTCTGGGGAAACAAATAGAACCCTAATATTAGAACTCAGAGGAATTATGCAAATTCTATCAGTGATAGCATATATTCAAGTGCACAAGATGGGGGGATTAAAAACACGATACCAACTGAAAGAAAGGAAACCCCAATCAACGACTGCAACACTATTAGCTCGAAGTGAGGTATGTCTTATTGCTTTAAGTTCTATAAATTCACTGATACTTATTGTGGTTAGCATTGATTCATATCCAAATACACCAACCAAAGGTACCCCCAATTACTAGCGGGTTTTATAGACTTAAGACAACTTTATGTTTATTTATGATTTAAGTGGAAAGAAAATGATTATAATTTTCATAAGGGCATTTTAGGATTCATTCAGGGACATCCCTAGCATTGATGATGGAGACCTTAACAACCAACTGGCAGTTGTTGACTATGTTGAAGATATATACAAGTTCTACTGGAAGATTGAGGTACGTCTCAATGTCAATGACTGCATTTTTTCTTGTGAATGCAAAGGTAAAATTTATTTTCTTTTACGAAAAATTCGGAGATTTGTATGTCTAGAACACGAGCTGCGTACCTCCATATTATATGAGAAGGCAGTTTGAAATCAAGGAGAATTTGAGGGAAATCCTCATTAATTGGTTGTTAGAGGTACAAATTTGTTCCTATACTAGTTCTATTTTCTATCATGCTTAGATCTAGAAGAGGGTTATATGGGCTATTTCTTGGACTTGATATCAAAATTTTGCAGGTGCATATGAGATTTGACCTAATGCCAGAGACATTGTATCTCATAGTGAACATCATTGATAGATATCTTTCTATTCAGAGCGTTGGATTGAAATAACTACATGGCCTCTAGGAAAACACATTCACTAAAGGGCCAATGCTTGTAAGTGCTAGGAGGTAAATTTGACTCTAAAACTTAATTTTGAACTCTAGCTTCTCTGTGTTTCTATTTCCATCTGCTATTAATTTTGAACTCTAGCTTCACTATGTCAAATTCCTTTGGTATGGAATACAAAAAAAATTTGGCCTTTTCTGTCATGCATGTCTCCGCTTGAGATACTTTGTGCAGTTCCTTCGATAAAGAACTAAGAGAAGCAAAAATGAAAAATCACATCGTTCATCTACATATTTTTTTATCAATTGAAGAGGTAATTTTCTAACTATTATACAATTTGGATCCATTTTGGTAGTATATTGATCTTTTTGGTTGTGATTTTATCGATTTTGGTTGTATATATATTTATATATACAAAGCACAAAGCACAAAAGCATCTTAAGGAGTTGTGCTCTCCTTGGGAGAGTAATCAACAGATTTATGAAGGATCAATATAACAACAAAGGTTCTTTGTGGAGGCCCTGATCAACTTTTCTTCCATAAAGAATAATGTTGCATGTAGCAGCCAAATCGTTGTTTCCATAAGCAGAACTATAGCTCTTTTCTTGAAAGAGTATGTATCCTATCAGTAGACTAAATTCAGCAAAAGCAACGATGCTGATTAGGAGAAAATTGGGGCCTAGAAATAAGATAAACTTGGCATAGATTAAACGCTAAATTCGGTGTTGAGACTAAGAAAAAAGGCGAGTTTTAAAAACAGAGAAAAGCACTTTCAAATCAGGAATCAAAGCACTGCTTTTGAGGACAAAGTAGAGGATCAAGATAGCATAAAATCATTATGAAACTAAAAAACACCAGCGTTATTATGGAAGAAAAAACCAATCTAGTTTTACACCAACAATAGCATTTTTTTTTGCATCCATTTTCAGCACTAGGAGAGATCAAATTCACTCTAAAACTACTGTTGCTTCAAGACAAATCTGTAATCAGCCTATTTCTAAAGTTAGCAGTGCTCTTTGGAGAGAACAATGCTAGATTTATGGAGAGCAAAAATAAATCTATTTTTACACCAACAATAGCAATGTTTTTGGCATCCATTTTCAGCCCTAGGAGAGATCGAATTCATCCTAAAGCTAGTGCTGCTTCAAGAAAAATTTGCCATCAGTCTATTTTTATAGCTAGCATTGCTCTCTGGAGAGAGGATTCACTCCACCTTATATTTTTCTTTTGTCAAAATGCTTCCACTGAACATGAGCAAGAAGCAACTATTCGATAGGACAAGTTATATATATTTTAAAAATTATATATATTAAAAATATAGACATTTAGATCCAATTTTTTACAAATATTCAATAGAAATTAGAATCAATGCACATTTAACATTAGTAATTACACATTTACAAATTAGTAATCACAATGAGATTATAAGACACATAGATAACTCATGATACTCATGATAGTCATAGGACAAGATGTCAATACTCAGGAGTCAAAACCATATTTCTCATTAAGTCATCAAAATTAGAATGTATTCCATAGATGTCGGAATGCCACTGGAAAATGCCAAAAACATTCTTATGGTAGAAAGGTTGTACATTAGATATTACTATTCATTTCCCATCCTTAGGATCCATGCTTATGAATGTTGGTGCAAATTCTGATAGTAACACACAAGATTAATTTAATAGTCGTTGTGTGAGCTTGTTTCACAACTTCTATAAATTTAAGGAATCTTACTATAACTGTTGAGTGTGGGTCCACAGAATTTAAGATAGGTGGACAATTTGTAAGAATACCACCATTTGGACCATATCCTGGGCAAAATTTTGACCATTTTTACAAGTTGGTTAAATTATTACTTTCTACTTTTCATGTTTTTCTTAGGCATAGGCACCCTACTAATTGAAGATGCTATGAGTTCCAGGTTTTGCTTGATTGTGGAGCTGTGCAAGAAGATGCTTTTACTATTGATCGGTTTGCATCCTTAGAGAAGGTGTTGTTATTTGCTTATGTCCATTGAGAGCATGTTGTGAATAATATATATTTGTAATTTCCAAAATCTCTATCACTACTAGTATTTTATTAAGATGTTTTTTGGATCATATTGATTTTTAACCTTCCAAGTAATTACAATAAAAGTGAATGTATGGAAACGGGAGATTTGATTGTGAAAATTACTCAGTGAACCTGGTTTGTAGTTTATCTTTTTAATATATGAAGCAGTTTCTTTTGAGATTTCATATGTTGAGGTTTCTTTACTTGGTGAATCTTGCAAACTTAATGTTGCAGGCTTGCTAATGTCAGCCATATTGGATTTAGTTACATGGTCCATGGATTATGAGATTGTTACCCTTATACTAAGGATTTGAACGACCATTAAAGCAATAACTTGGATTTAGTAACATGTTCCATGGACTATGAACTAATGACCCTTCAACTAAGGGTTCAGGCTTTACTGTAGGAAAAGATAGTTTCTCTGCCTTTTGTTTGATTTGGTGAGAGCTTTTATATTTATAAGAGAGATTCTTGGAGGGTTGTGTCCATTAGGACCAAGTGTTAATTCACAATGCCTGTATGATCCAATATACAATTACAAAAAGACATTTTTGTAGCCAAATGTGGAAACTATTTTGGAAGCATACCGTGCAAGCACCTTAATTTAGAAAACCTTATAAAGGATTGATATGGATTTGAAGGCACCACAAGTTTCTTACTACCTCTGGTTTCGGTTTCTTCTTTTTGGATCAATGTGTCTACTTTGACACATTCCTCATTTCCCTTAACTGGCTTCTTGTCATTATCAAAGCATTTAGTATAAGATTTTTCATCTACAGAAATCTTGTATGCATCATCCTATCCAGTCACAACATTTAGCACTGGCTCCACTAAAGTAGTTGCAGCCTCTGCAACACATGTAGACATAGCTTCCTAAGCCCGACGACATAGTTTAGAGGGAGGCAGGGAAACTTCATCACTCGGTAGGCTACTTTACAAACGATATTCATCAGCCTTTGGTGGAAAACACATAGGCCTTTCCATAAAAATTGAAGACATCTGCCCATGTGGCAAATCACCTTAAGTTTCAATACTGTTAGAACTTAATATATTATTAGTTCTCAAATGGAATTCATTTAACACACGAGCATTATCCGATGCCATATTTTCTCCATTATTGTAATTGGCACTTGCTATGCCTCCTTTATTTGAGCCTTCTACATCTTTCTTGGTTTCATCTTCAGCTTCAATTCTTGCCTTTTTTACCAAATTCAAATGTTCATCAAAGTTAAGTTTCCTTGGCTTGATCTCTGTCCTTTTCTTTCGATGATCAACTCCAGATAATACTTCAAGAACATTTTCTTCTTCCATGCAAATATTTATCTTTATTTGATTATCTGATCTCTTTGGTAGAGTTGATAACCCTGAATTATGTTTATTGAAGAGATTTCTTTTCTTCTTCAAAATTGAATTTTGATGCACATAAGTGTTTGGAACTACCCTAACTTCATTGTCTTTAGTCACAGTGGAGAAAGCAAATGATCTTTGAAATTAGGAACATAATTTTCATGAATATTTTCAAAATCTTTTTCACCCTTCAAATTTTCTTTACAGTTTGAAACTTGAATGCTCTCTTCAGTGTTTCCTTGTTTAAAAGATTCAAAATCGCTGACAATGTTCTCTGTCACTGTTTTTCTACGATCTAGGAACTCACTTTCAGGCACCAATCGAGAACCTCTAATTTCGTTTTCCATGCTTTTCCTTTTCTAACCAAACTACTTTTCACTCATGATCTGCTCTGAAATCATGCTTGTGTCTGGTGATTGTATCCTAATTTATTCAAGATAAGAAGAAAAATTCAAAATATTGTCTCCATCATTATGAATATTGCTTTCACTCTCTGATGACCTTTTAAAATCTCTCTTTGTTGTCTTCAACTCTGGCTCAGTTATTAAAGATACTGGTTCAAGTTTATTTACAGTTATTTTGCATAAAAATGATTGTTATCACTAAAAAACGATGTTTGGAAGTGTTGGATCGGTAGCTGTCTTATATTGGAGACGCTAAAACACTTAAAGCTCATGCCCACAAGAGTGTTGTGTCTTGCATGCTTAGACTCACATGCAGTTAATTGTTGCCTAGGCCCAATGGATAAGGCACTCAGATATCCCCATCTACTCCTCCTTATTTCTTTTCTCATTTACTCTGATTCTATGAGGGTTTTATTACATAATTACCTTGTGTTTGCCCGTCAAAACCCCCATAGTCTTACTTTAGGGAAACACCCCTGGAACTGGCATGAACCAACCGAAGCCCAAGGGAGAATGGTGAGGTGACAATGGCCACTTCCCTAAGTTACTGATTTTGTTGTAGGGATGTATTTGCCTTGCAACTATAAAACCCCTACAAATTTTCAGGTAACATATGGTTTGAATTTCAGAGAGGTTTAACAATATAGGACTTCTTCCACATAATCATTTGGACACTTGTTGAGACACTTTTGGAGTCTTATTTCAATTCAATTTCAGCAGTAAACTCAGCCCTAGATAAAATTTGTACTCAACTAGCCAATTATGGAAACTCATAATAGTCATATAGCATGCATTGGGCATGAGATATCACACTCAAGCATATCATACTTGGAACATATTTTCATAACATAAAGGACTTGTTTCCATTGAGATTTGGAATGGATTGCAACCAGCAACAATGACCCTTTTTTGGGCATATTTTTGTGATAGATTGGTGAGTTTGTAGGACTACATAGAAAAATTGGAGGAAACCAAAGCTGAAGATAATCTCAGCACTCCCATAAATCCACATTTGACATTTCTGTAGCAGCCCTTCTAACAACACAAATCTTCAATCATAGAGTCACATTGTTAAAAACACTGTTATATGGTCTCACCCCAAAACCCGTTTTCCCTATTTCTAGGTGATTTCTTGTTTCATTATCATTTCTCCATTTCTTAGTTTTAGTAGCATGTGGGAAGGGGAGATTCAATTGTGGTTATAGTACGTGGAAGTTAGGGGGTTGCAATTGGATTTAGATAACATAAAAGACGTTGAGCTAGTAATAGTGTGTTTATTTCTATCATTTACATGGTTCCTCTGAATATGGTTTACCTTTTATGATTCTATGATCATAGTTGATGCTTACTCAAGGAGAAATACCTTCAAAGTTTCACTTACTTTATACAAGACTTTTTGCAACTTTAATGATTTTTCTACTTTCATTTTTATGATAAATTACAGTAACTATGGTAGCTTGATAGATGATTTAATTCTTTTGCATGATTAATCTTTGTGTGTTTCTATTTTTGGTTGCTATTCTTTCAAGTTACAATTGGACCACTATGCCCGAACTTTGAGTCATTTTTCTAAAATGTTATGTTTTGAAATTATTTATCTAGAGAACCATGATAAAATTAGCTCCAAGGATTTTGGTGTCTTATCATTAACTAATATTTTGTAAAGGTTATTGTTGTTGGTGTGTCTATTTTAAGTTCTTGTGTTGGCTCTATTGTGGTGATACCATGATACTGATACTCATGTTCACAGTTTTTCTAACCTTTAAAAATTTAAACAGTTTCTGTAAGAAGCTTTCTCAATGCAAAAGTATTTTTTGAGAAACCATGATCTTTGTTTTCCTTTAAGTACTATTAGAACTAGGCTTAAAGCCTATCCAATGAAGAGGATTTTAATGAAGCATGAGAAATCTTGTTATGTTTTTATTTTTAAGGGCTTAAGGCCCTTTAGAAGGAACTGAGCTCTTCACATCTTGTTTTTTGGTCGAGGGGCAACATACTTAGTGCCCAGTAAAATGCCCTTTGGAAGGAACTAAGCTCTTCACATCTTTTTTTTGGTCAAGGGGAAACATACTTAGTGTCCAATAAAATGCCTATTGACAAACACGATGTCTTCAAAATATGTCTTTAACTCATCTACATTTTTGAAGTGCTGTCGTTTTGATCAGCGCTCTGACATCTAGTTCATAACTTGTTTTTCACATCTTGCAAGCATCTTCAAGTTGATCAAATTCAAACAAGATTAGAGTGGGGAATATAATCCCAAGGGGAATAATACACTAATTTCCAGATTGTTGAAACTCAGGCCATTTATGGCATCAACGAGCTTAGGGAACAGTGGAGGTGTGGGAAGCTCAAGGACAATCAATAGGTTGAAAAGGCCTGTGAACAATGTTGATTGGCTTGGTAGAGAGATGCTTGAGACGAGGATAAGAACAACAAATTGGATGTTGATGATGAGAAAGTAAGCTAATATTTGTTTTGTTTTAAGAGAAATATTTGCATTTGAAGCAAGAAATGAAAGGAGGCATTTATTGTATGCTTGTTTCTTGTTTTCATGGAAGGAATTTTTATACATGGTTCTTCCCTGACATGCCAATGTCAATCAATTGCAGGATATTGAGCCAGCTATTGTCAATGGTATGGGTGCAGAGTTAGGACACATCATAGCTACAACCATAGGTGGCAGAAATGGCCAACCTAAACATGTTTACCTATATTGTGTTCACAGTGAGAATTCATTAGGTCACAACCAAGAATCTAAGTGAATAGTTTCTTTATGGAAATTTTTTCCAATTGTTTATTTATTCTTTTATTGACTTGACAGACCATCAATTACATTACGGAACATGTGGTTGGAAGAGGGTCTTTTGGAGTTGTCTTTTAGGTCATAATTGACTTCTTTGTAGAATGCATGTGGGGTATCATGTCAATATACTAGGTAGAAATATAAAGGGATATAAAAAATGTAAATGAAAAAATTGATACATGTAATCCATAGTGAAAATAGGGGTTTTTTTAAATTGGGAAGGCATATTGGGAGGGGGTTAAAAAAAATGATTTTGGGAGGTATTTTCCAATATTTTTTGAAAATAAGGGTATTGTTTCATATGCCACAAACAAACGTGCTATGGCATGGTTTCACTAAGTGAAGACCCCATGAAGTCTGGGTACTTGGATTGTGGTAGCTCATTGTACCACTTGGCTACAACACCTGTGAGATTGCGTTGGAAAAGTTTGAGTCTGACCGAATCATCTACGATGTCGTTTTAATGAGCACCATAGGTGAAATTTCATTATATGGTTTTGGGGACACTCACCTTCCTTCCATTCAAACTTAGGGATGTCTGAGGGGAGCTTAGTTGACATGGGAGGCCAAGTTAGGCAAGTTGAGGTGTGCCATGAAAGGGAGGTTTGACCCAAGGTTGATATGGGAAGGATCAGCAATGGTGGTGGGGTTTGTAGGAACATGATGTACCTACACGACTGGGGGTGATTGTGGCATAGTTGTGGATGAGCCACTGCCCCCAAGTATGACAAGCGAGACAGTTTGACTAGTGAGTGCAGGTGGAGGTAACTGAGTTAGAATAGTTTGCATTACAGTACTAGGACCACCTGCAAGGGTGTTGGTGGTGGTGTGAGGTATGGACATGGGTCCACTACCAATCACCAAGCCAAAAAGTGGATCCCAGTTTGCACCAGCGATGGGACTAGATGGTGCAGTGTGTAAATCTAGCTCAGATTGATATGATTCTGAGTCTGATTCAGAGGCTGTGTGGCCTTCTTACGGTGTACAGGGTCATCGAGAGTGGTCTCGATGATGTTGTTTCAAGGACCCAAACTGTGGTGGATGGTCTCTTAGGCTTGAAGAAGAGCATGGGTGATCAATTGTTTCTGGTTGGTAGATCAAGTGGTGTAATCTGGTAATGACATGCTGGACCCTAGTTCAGTGGCTTTCTATTGGCTTTCAAGTGGTCACTTGGCCACCAAGACTACCAGGAGACAGCGCTTGGATTTTTCCTCACGGGAGTGCTAGTCAATTGATAAGGGTCGTTTCCTGTTTCACTTGGCAATTCCTCTCAGCGACCAGCTACTTTGGGGTTCCCATGGTACTCCTCACAATGAGTTTCAGGGCTAAGCCTAAGTACTTCCCATAGTTAAGGCAGTCAGGGACTTATGTCCTCAAAGACTGCAAGTGTTTGAATTAATGTAAATTGATAGATTTTAATGGTTGACTCAGCATCATGAACTGAGTTTGGTTATCTTACTTGGTGTGGTTGTGTGCAGACTTAGTGTATGAAAGATGATCCATTTTTAGATTATTTTCTGTTATGGCTGTGGTTATGATTTATGAATGCTTTGTAGGTGTTTATGGTTTGTTACAGAAATTACAAAATCGGCAACCTGTTATGAAACCAGTGAATTTTTTAACAGAAAACTTAAAACATACAACTAATGAACCTGAACTACTGTAGACTTGCTAGGTAGTCGACTACCTTACACCTATATTCCTTTTCACCAGGAAAGAGTGTTGGGCTCTCAACAAAATGGGAATAATCCCATCCATAGATCCTCAAGCCACTCTCTGAGTGCAAGGTCGGTCAATAGGGAGGACACGAATGCCGTGAGGCCCCCTGGGCCTACCACCCTCTCTACCTTCCAAGTCACCCATTTTTAGTGTTCTAAAACAATCATGAGTGAAGTGCCTATTGTTGTACGAGATTTACCCTTTGTCTTATCCCAGAATACCCTGGAGGGTGATGATTGGGTAGAGGAGGAAGGGATAGGCAAGGGGTCAATTTCTAATGTTTAATTAAAAAATGAAAACTAACTTACCTAAAACAGATTCAAATCCAATAATAACTAGTCAAATCTATGATTAATTTGCAGAAAAAATGTATGTAGAAGAAATCAGGCTACTCGACAGTGGCAGTTGAGCTGCACTAACAGTCCCAACAGCTTAAAAAGCGAATTCTAAGAGACAGGTTTCCTGTTTTGGGGCAAATGTAGTGAGGGGATCACTAATTTTTTCCAAAACCAGGTGAGGGGATTGCTCATAAATAGAAAATAGGAGAGATCTATCTCCTCAGAGGGCATTCGCTCCTTTCAGGGCTAAATGAGCGACCCGGTTGCTCCTTTCAGCTCGATAAGAGAGATCTAGCTCGTGGAGTTAAAAAACTTGAAATGTGAGCAGGGAACGACCAACAGTAACTTGTACTATGGCTGAACTGGCTCAGGTCATCCTTAAAGAGGCTCGACTAGAATTGTAAATGTAAAAAAACTAAGATATAAACTAGATTTAACAAAAATTTAAACTAGGTTAATAAAACAAAAACAAAACTAGAAAACTTGAAAAACAACCCAGGGATCCTATGGGATCAACTTGGTATGGTCACCAAATTGTAGTAGGGCTTTCTCCCTAGCTAGGAGAAGGAACGACTACCTTTCATCTATAGGACAGAAGGGTAGGGTTCCTATGGATGAAGAAAGCTTTGCAAGGAAATGTTAGCTCTGAGACATGGAAACCCTGCAAGAAACTGTTAGAGAAATAAGAAATGGCTACGAGCAATCAGAGGAGAACCTGCAACAAACTATGAACAAATAAACCTGCAAACAAGCATGAGCTATAAAACTAAACTATCAACAAAAGAAACATGGTTATACCTTTAGCCTTTGTGGAAATGGGCCACCATGCCCTAGATTTGGAAGCACGTCTCTATGGAATTGGGTTTTGGCTTATGGAGCTATGGAGGAGAGGGGTGAATGGATTGAGAGGAAAGGGTCTCAAGGAACTCATAGGAGTAGCATAACGATAGGGAGAGAAGGAGTGTTTTGAGAGTGACCCCACCCCTCTATTTATAGTTTTTTCATGAGCTTTTAGGGTTTTAAGCCCTTGCTCAAGGATATAGCCCCATTCACCTAATTCTTAGCTCCTTTGGGGATTTTAAGCTCCTTTGAGTGGTTTTAGCCCCTCTTTGGAGGTTTTAGCCCCTATGAGAGCTATTTTGGCTCTTTTTATGGGTTTTTAAGCCCTTTTTATGTTTTTGAGCCTTTGTAAGGGTGTGGGGGTTAATGAGGGGAATGAAATTGGATGTCTTTGGGTGGTGTAGGTCATGTAGAGCTCATCAAGGTATTTTTTGGGTTAACAGCCATACTTCGATACCTAGGTATTAGTGCATTATGTCAAGCTATTTCATCTCAACTTTTTTCGCAAGCTTCTTCTTACATTCACTAATGAGCTTCTCCTTTCCTGTAAAAAATAGATCATCTACATATGATAGCAATTTCATGATCTCATCATCTACAACATTATAATAAAGGTTGGAATCTACTTTACTTTTGGTAAACCCCAATCTCATCAGGAATCCATCAATTCTTCCATACCATGCTCTGGGTGCTTGATTCAACCCATATAGAGATTTCTTCAGTCTACATACATGTGTCCTTTTGTCGCGTGTTTCAAAACCTAGTGGTTGTTCAATATTTACTTCTTCTTCTATGACACCATTTAGGAAGCTTGTATTTACGTCCATTTGGTGTAACTTCCATTTCATCTTGGATTCGAAGGAAAATATGGTTCTGATAGAAGTATATATTTCTATAGGTGAAAATTTTTCTGCATAATCAATTCCTACTTTCTGTGAAAATCCTCATGCGAGAAACATTGCTTTGAACTTTTCAATACTTCCATCTGCTGAATGCTTTATCTTGAAAATTCATTTTGAAGAAATCATTGATTCATCTTTCGGTCTTTATGCCCACATCTAAAACATCATTATTTATGATAGATTGGTATTCTTTGATCATCGAATCCATACATTCCCTGTTCTTTGAGGCTTCTACAAAATATGTAGGTCCTTCATCAAGAAGGTTGCACATTAGTGCCACATAGTTGAAATAGAGTCTTGGTGTCTTGCTTGCTTCTGGTGCACCATGTCTCTTTGCTTCTCATATTATATCACAAACCCAGGCTACGCTTCTTTTTGTTGAAATCATCTCATGGGGTCTCTCCATGGGTCCTTAGGGTTTTATCATGTCATGATATTCTAGTATAGGTTCTTCTTTGACATCTCCAACTTGTGGTTTTCTAGATTCTATAGTTTTAGAAGCCTCTTTCTCTTCATCTTGATCTTCATCTACATAGTTTTTTGTTTAGAACCCATGTCAAGCCTCCTCTTTATTTTGTTAGTATATTTTATTGGACACATATGCTTTGTAAGTCGTCTTGTTAGTATGTTGTATTATCCCACATTCATGGAAATTAATAGTTGATGTTAATTCATCCAGTTAGTATGTTGTATTATCCCACATTCATGGGGATTAATAGTTGTTTAGATTAGAATTAGTATATAGCTAAGTGTTGAGGCAAATGAAATCATCGAAGAGTTATTTTGTATGGAGCTTTCTCAAAGGAGGTTGCCCCCTCGAAATGGCCTGTGATTAATAAAATCTTTTATGTGATCCATAATTTATGTTATATCGTGTATTATCATTATTTATTGCAGGAGGTTCTCCACATCTAGTATCAGAGCACTTTCCTTGGAACAAGTGGGAATTATTTTTTTCAAAAAAAAAGAGGGCAAAATTGGGCGGTGACTTTGAGATCACTTTATGAAACTTTCTACATCGAATCAGAAGAAACGGGTTGCATATCTGAATTCCTCTTGTAAAAATACACAGTTTAAAAAAAAAACATCTCCTTTGGAGTTCCAAAAGTGGAGATATCATGGATTTAAAATAAACAATTTTTCAGAATTCGATGATGGCCACAGAAATTGCAGAGCGAAAATATTTTTACCGGGTGCCCAGATTTCTATTCCGATAGCGTAGGTAGAAGCAGAGTGAATATTCTAGTTCTAGAAACGGGCTATAATGGTGATTCTGAGCAATATAGATCATGTTATGGTGATTTTAAAATTTCATCTCAAAACCCTAACTCTAATTACGGGGTTTTTTCGGCATCGGGTGGAATTTCTTCCACAGTTTTTCTAGCATCATGATTATTGCAGTAGTTCTTCTTCTTGTAGCGGTACTATTCATTCGGATCAGGGAATAAACCCTATCCACTTAACCGTGGGAAGTACTTGGGCATATCCCTAAAACTCATTGTGATGAGTACCATAGGAACCCCGAAGTAGTTGGCCATTAAGAGGACCTGCCAAGCGAAAAGGGAAACGACCCCCACCAGATTGACTAGATTCTCATCTGTGAGGAAAACTAAAGAGGTGTCATTTTTTTCCAAGCAGTTAGCAGTTTTACCTGCGCCATGAAGTGAGGGGTACTGCCCCAATACTCAAGCTTGAGACAGCCTTGGTGGCCGAGTGACTACCTTTGAACCATTAGAAAGCCGAATATACTTGGGTCCATATATATTTATAGTTGATAACACACAGAATTCCAGAAGTTTCACAGATCATTTCAAGTTTATAAAGCACGGCTTTCTTTCACCGCCACATATCATTTCTTCAAAAAAAAAAAAAACAGTATAAATTTCTGTTTTTTTAGCCATATCTTCCTTGATTTAGCTCCATTTCCCTTGAAAATGCATAGTCACCCCCATCATTCCATTCTACATATTTCATTCATTGAGGACCCTATCCCAAATTCCACTTTCCGAAGCTCAAAATTCCACATTTGTCATAACGTCTTCAATTCTCACCCAATCTCCTTCAAATGTTGCCACAGTGTTCATTTCCGAATTCTGCTTCATTGTCCCTCCCAGACAAATTTTCCCATTCTTTCACCCCACTTCTGAAATTCGCATTTTCTGTTCCTTGTCCTTTAGAAAGTGTCCCAAACCTAGTCAACTCTAATTACCCACTCATATCTTTCCCAACTCAAAATTTTCCTTTTCTAAAACCCTCTCAGTTTTTGTTTTTCTACCCATTCCCCCCCCCCTCCCAAAAAATAAATAAATAAATAAATAAAAATTCTTGTTGTTGTCACCCACGCAAAAGCAAATAGATAAATGGAAGAAGAACTTGTCACCCTCAAGACCAAACTCGCAGATATGGATTAAAGATTTATTGACCTCCATCTTCAGCATTCAGCCATGAGCAACCAACAATAGCTTGAGTCTTCTGTAGCCACCAAGTTCTCTTCTTCCAACAAATTTCGTGGGCCGAAGATTGATTTCCCTCTCTTCAATGGTGATGATCCAACTGGATGGATACACAAGGAAGAACAATACTTTAATATGCATAGCACTTTTGATGTCACCAAAGTCCCACTTGCATCATTTAATTTGGAACGTGAAGCCATTCAATGGTTCTATTGGTACATCAAGGATCATGAAGAGCCCCAATGGACAGATTTTTGCCAATTCCTTTTGCACCGATTTGGCCCTAGTGGTTTTGATGAATTCATATGAGCACTCACCAAACTTCGCCAGACTGGCACTGTGAGAGAATATCATACAAAATTTGAGAAATTAGTTAAGCACACAGAAAGATTTTCTGATGCATTCTACAGGAGTTTTTTTATCAGTGGTCTTAAGGATACAATCCGATCTGAGGTTAACATGTTCTGTCCCAACACAATGATGGAAATCCTAGGGTTGGCTAAGTTGGCAGAGGACAAGATCAAGGCTCAGCAACGCCCCAAATCTACTTTTTTTCCATTCAGAAATATGGTTTCCCAAAGACATCCAGTCCCTCCAACTCCTAAACCCACTCCTATCAAGCATTTTTCTGAAGCCGAGATGAAGACACGTAGGGAAAAAGGACTTTGTTATAATTGTGATGGGAAATTCACCCAGGGACATCAATGTACTAAACAAAAGCTCTATCTCTTGGATGTGGTTTCTCCGCCTGCACTTGAAATTTGTGAAGTTGCTCAGGATCCAGTAGACGATCAGGTCGACATTCAATAGCCGCTTGTTGACCCTCATTCTCATGATGAACACCTAGAGATATCTCTCCATGCATTAGCCGGAGTCACCGCCCCACAAACCATGCAGGTCAAGGGTTTCTTCAAGAAGATTCCTCTTACAATACTTATTGATTCTGGTAGAATCCATAACTTCATTGACCCTCAGATTGCCAAACAAGTTGATAGTTTTGTCCATCCATGCTCCATCTTTAAAGTCATGGTTTCCAATGAGAGCACCTTACCTTGCAAAGGAAAGTGTCGTAATGTGTGTATCTATATTGGATATTATAACTTGCGCTCTAACATGTTTGTCATGCCTCTAGGAGGATGTGATGTGATTTGGGGAACTCAATGGTTACGCACTCTTCAACCCATCTTATGGGATTTTGCTGAACTGTGGATGCAATTTTTCAGTCAATGGGAACAAACACACATTCAATGGCTTACAACCAGGTTCTCTCAGCATCATCAATTCCCATCGCATGGAAAAGCTCCTTAAGATGAATTCACATGGTGTCATCGCTCAACTCCATTTCATTCAGATGCAACCTTCAGCAATCTCAACTACTCCCTTGGATCTTTCATTTCAATGCACCCTTCAGATGCCTGATTTTTCCAAGCTCTTCACTCTTGAGAGTGATGCTTACGAAAATGGACTTGGGGTTTTCCTCTTTCAAGATGAACATCCCATTGCATTCACCGATAAATCCATTTTCGGAAAGAATTTATCCACCTCTACATATGAGAAGGAAATGATGACTATTTTGCACAAAGTACATAAGTGGTGGCCATCCCTCTTAGAGAATACTTTCAGCATCAAGATTGATCACCAGGGTTTGAAATATTTCCTGGAACAATGGGTCTCATCCCTAACACAACAGAAATGGGTTAGCAAACTCAAGGATTATGAATATAAGAGGGCTCAGGACAATCTTGGGGTGGATGCTCGTTTCCACACATTTGATGCCCATGTTTATCTTTCAATTATTTATGTGCTTATTCCAACTTGGTTACACTCTGTTCAACAAGGTTATGTCAATGACTCCTCATTATCTGAAATCATCCACAGCTGGCTAGTAACCCTTCTGTGGTACCATATTCATATTGGGATGGATTTTCTCTGAGATACATGGGTTGTCTGGTGCTTTCCTAGAGCACAGACCTTAAAAATGTGGTCTTTTATGAACTCCATGCTTCTCCATCGGTAGGGCACTCTAGGTTCATCAAAACATATGAGCTAGTGTGACGTAACTTCTTTTGGAAGGGGGTGCAATGAGAAATTCAACATATGGTTATCGAATGTGCTCCTTATCAGCACCACAAGGGTGAAACTACACTCCTTTATGGATTTTTCGAACCTTTTCCCACCCCTAGAAGGATTTGGACATATATTTCGATGGATTTCATTCAAGGGATCCCTATATATGGAGGGAAGACTGTAATCTTGGTTGTGGTGGATCGACTCTCCAAATATAGTCATTTTTGTGCTCTCAGCCATCCATATACCACAATCGCACAAAATTTCATGGACTAGATATTCCTTCTTCATGGAATCCCTTCTTCCATTGTCTCAGACCGCAACACAACTTTCACAATTCATTTTCGCCTCAGTGACACCAAACTGCATATGAGTTCAGTTTCTCACCCACCAATAGATGGTCTGACTACAGTCGTCAATGAATATTGGGAAACTCATCTTCATTGTTTCACCTCTGACGAACAACATAAGTGGGAAAAGTGCCTCCCTCTCACTAAATGATGGTACAATAATTCCAACTATACTGCATCTAAAATGACTCCATATGAACCAGTTTATGGTCACGCACCTCCAGTACTCCTTCCATCCACCCCCAACAGTTCACTAGTTCAGGTAGTTGACATGGTTCTTCAAAACCAACATCAAATTCTTCACCTCATGTAGGACAATCTTCACATGGCAAGAGCCCGCATGAAACAACAAGCTGATCAACACCGTTTTGAGCGCACTTTTCAAGTTGGTGATATGATTTTTCTTTGTCTGCATCCTTACAAGCAATCCTCCTTGAAAGACAAAAGGAATAAAACACTCGCTCCAAAGATCTCTGGCCCATATACAGTTCTTCAAAAGAATGGGTATGTTGCTTATAAATTGGTACTTCTTCCTTCTCGCATTTAGCAAGTGATTGGCACCAACTTCAGCGCACAATTTTTTTTACCAGAATGGGATAATGACGGATCCATCATTTCGAAGTCGGAGGCCATTCTCAATAAGCACACGTGTCAACTTCTCTCTCAGTCCATCACAAAGGTCTTCAATTCAGTGGCATGGCCTAAAACTAGAGGATGCTACATGGAACCACTCCTTCAGATTCGACAACAGTTTCCACATCTTAAGCTTTGAGGACAAAGCTTTTCTAAGAGGGAGGGGATGTTAAGAACCCGTGTCAACCCTCCTCTTTATTTTGTTAGTATATTTTATTGGACGCATATGCTTTGTAAGTCATCCCATTAGTATGTTGTATTATCCCACATTCATGGGGATTAATAGTTGATGTTAAGTCATCCAGTTACTATGTTGTATTATCCCACATTCATGGGGAGTAATAGTTGTTTAGATTAGACTTAGTATATAACTAAGTGTTGAGGCCAATGAAATCATCAAAGAGTTATTTTGTATTGAGCTTGCTCAAAGGAGGTTGCCCCCTTGAAGTGACCTACGATTAATAAAATCTCTTCTGTGATCCATAATTTCTGCTATATCATGCATTCTCATTGTTTATTGCAGGAGGTTCTCCACATTTTTCTTGTATATGGTGAAAGTTGCATCTTCATCAAATGTGACATCTTTGTTGATCTCAATTTGATGGAAACCTAGAATGTAGATTCTATAAGCTTTTAACTAGTCATTGTATCCAACAAATATTTCTTTCTTTCCTAAAGGTTCCAATTTTGATATTTTCTCCTTAGGAACATGTAAGTACATAGGACAACCAAATATCTTCAAGTGGATGACTTTGGGATTTTCTTTAGTAAACATCTCTTCTGGTGTTTTGTTTCCAAGAGAACCGTGGGCTCTTTTGTTTTGTACATAGAATGTGGTCCTTGCTACTTCGACCCATAAATGCATAGGTAGATATTGATCATGAATCATTTCTTTGAGTACTTCCATGATAGGTCTATACTTTATTTTTTCCACTCCATTCTATTGAGGAATATAGTGTGTGGTAAGATCCTTCTTAATCCTAGCTTCTTTACAAAAGTCCTTCAATTCATTTGAAGTGAATTCTTCTCCATTATCTAATCTCAAGGTCTTGATATTCTCTTCACATAGATTCTCCACAAAATCCTTGAATTCCTTGAACTTTTCAAATGTTTCATCTTTTCCTTTCAAAAAGTATATCCAAGTCTTATGAGAGTAGTCATGAATAAAAGAGACATACTAGACATACCCTCTTAAGTAAGTAGTGTTAATATTTCATTTGCTTAGCTAGATATCATTATTGTTTAATCAAAATTCACAACAATAGCATATGCAGGATCACTGAAAGAATCAAAATCACAAAATAGACACAGTATTTATCCTCAGAAACCCTCAAGGGGAAGAAAACCCACCAAAAGTTCCTCTATATAGATGTATAAGATAAAACCCCCTAAAAAGGTACTCTCCTCCTTGCTAGTATCTCTCTCTCTCTCTCTCTCTCTCTCTCTCTCTCTCTCTCTCTCTCTTATGCGCTACACAAATGTGTGTCTATGTGTTATAATGAGGAGCAAAGATCCTCTATTTATACTCTTTAAGTCACTTGACTTTTACCCTAACAAGTTGGCCCCACTAAATTGTCTAGGCTGACTTCACCTAGGAAGACTCAAAACAATATTATATTATATTTATTAGGGTACTATTGACCCAACTTACAATGGAGGCTTTACCGCATGACTCTATGATGACCAATAACAATAATAACATCTCGATGGAGAATAGCACATCTCCCTTGGGGTACATCAGTAAAATACATTTAGAATATACTTTGAAGCTAAATTATTTCAGTACTCCCCCTTAACGCGATACTTTGAAGTTAAATTATTTCAACACTCACCCTTAATGCGAAGGGCATTTTACTGACAACATCATCATCAACTATAGGAGTAACGAGAGAGAGCATCTTCGCAGTATCAAGGTAATACATCTATACGCCATAAGAAGTTTACAATAATCATCACTAACTAGAACAATTACTCTTCAATGTCTTTAGTAATGGAACATCATCTTCTACAACACTGAGTCTCCATCTTTTACATCACTCGATCACTTCATCCTTTATAGTGATACTTCGATCTTTCAACCCCTTTGTAACACCACTTCCATTAATTTGATTATATCAATTATTGTTTTTATTTTATTCTATTCATTTTATTATATCAATTGTTTATATTTAAATTTAATAATTGTTTTATTGATATTACATTTTATTTTTTTTAAATTATGAATTTAATCATTTTCATTTTAGTTTATTAATTTGAAAAAATAAAATACTTAATCTATACCAAAAAAAAATATTCATATTATAAAAATTAAAAATTGATATAATAAGATACATTTATATTACAACTAAAACAAAAGGTAATAAAAATATTTAATGAAAACAAAATTATAATTTCTTAAATTTATGTTAATATATAATTATATAAATAAAAATAATAAAAATACAATATATATTTTATTTAAATAATAAAAATAAAATAAAATTCATTACCGTAGTCAATTCCTAAAGTAGTCAACTAATTCCTTCCATAAATTCCTAATTTTTGAAATGCAACTCTCCCATCAAAATTTCTAATTTCTAAAATGACCAACTCCTTTTCCATACAAATTCAAAATACTTAAAATAATAAAAATAAAATAGACCAGCGTATTTCTAAAATGACCAACTCTTTAACATACAAATTCAAAATACTTTAAAATAATAAAAATAAAATAGACCAGCGTAGAGAAGATCAACGCTGCATATGAAATTAGGGTTTTCGCATTTTCTTAATCCATTTTTATATATTTCATATCAGATACAAGTAGATAATTTTTTTATCATATATAACTTGAAAATGTAAACAAATATTGTTTTTATATTTTTCATACACTATAGTTAATGGTGAATGGTTACGTGAATTCATTGGATCGTATGAAACTTAAATAAGACAATTTTTAGTGTGTAAAGATATTTAAATTGTTGAGAGGATCCGCTAATTTTGTTATTAAAAAATAGGTTATTTAAAATAATTTGTTTAATTTCATTTTTGTCGAATACTTCGGGTCTTATGACCGTTTATTTTCCACATAAGTTGATTTTTTTTTAAAACTGTGTGAGTGTAATTTCCACATATGTTCATTCAGATTTTTTAGTTGCGTTATTACTCTTTGAATGTAACTGTGGCCGCTGAGTCATCTCGAGAATCGCATGATTGTACGGTGATCAGTTGGAGAGGCCGAGCACTAAATTTTCTTGAACTACCATAGAGCTTTCCGTACCATTAGAACGCATGATTTGAGAAAACAGTCTTTGTATTGTTTTTATTATTATTATCATAGTTACAGTTCACATAATCACTCATGGGAAACGCATGATTTTTTCGGTTGGCATAATCATTCATGGGAAAAGCATGATTGTCAGGTCATGCATTTTATTAAAGTACAGTACAGTTTACACAATAGGCATGTTTTTGGGAGAGCAAAATCCGACGGTTGCTGTGCTTCACAGATTATTGCTGCGTTACAGGGTGTTTATTGGTCTCCATGTTTTTGGTGTGTTTGAACATACCATTAATGCACCACTAGGCCTACTGATACTCCTATTTATATAAACCCTCTTCTTTATTTTGGGAAGAAGGTAGTCTTCCTTGTAATTGATGAAAATTGAAAATTGATCAGTTTGTTGAGTTTTTCATTATTAAAATCAGGGGCAACTCAAGTTGCAACTATTACAATGAATACATGAAGCATATTGGAATGGGTAGGATTGGAAAAAATAGAAAGCGCTCGCCCTGAAGTAGTCTTCATGATTATCTTTGTGGTTCTGCAAGACTTCATTGTGGGGGAGAATGACTTGATGCCCTATACATAGGGTTACTCTTGGAATATGAAAGTGGTAGTTGTTGCATGGATTAATGGCTGTCTGCTTTTGTGGCGAACTTCAAAAGAGTCATACATAAAAGAAGTGACCAAGGATATTGTTGGATAGTGGTTTGGTTGAAGCCGCATCCTAGTCCTGATCAAGGAACAAGGAACATGTTATGGAATAGAGATGCTATGATCACCACAAAATGAAATACTTTTAGGACACCATTCATTTCCACTTGTCTAGAGAATGAAATAACATAATTAAAGCATATTTAATAGCTTTATACTAAAGTTTATTTATCCCACAAAGTTGCAAAAAACTACTGGTGTTTGTTTTTCTTATTAATGTTTGTTAGCAGTTGTTTTGATATATCTTTCTTAGTAAGAATTGAACTGGAATAGAGCTAAAGAGCACAGTTATGAATTCGACTTTCTTGACAAGTCTCTTGCGTCGTTATAAACAACTTTTCAATTTAGGATTAAGGATATGCATCCCTTCTCCTTTTTTGTTTTCATGGCATTCTATCTCAGTGTTTGCCGTGATTATGCTCTATGATTTTTTTTTTAGTAAAAGCATGATTCTGGTTCTATTTCATTAAAATTAAAATTGTTAATATGATTATATTTATGTAATTTTTTCATATATATCAAATAAAGTAACTTCATCACAAAACTTAGAACTTTAAAAGAAAACTTTTTAAATGATTTTATATTTTATTATCAACAACTACATTTTAAAAAGTGGTTGATATTAGTAAATGTATTAATATTTAAAAATGTGTTATTGTTAATTGAGGGTCCTAAATGGTGAATTAATATTATTTACCATTAATTATTATTTTTATAATTTTTATTATTAAAGAATATTATTAAATAATAGTAATAAATAAGATATGTTGATATTAATAAAAATATTAAACATTAAAATTAATAAAAATCATTGTTATTTAAATGACAATTATTTTTATTACAAATATTTAAATACTTATTTATTATTATTATTAAAATAATATAACATGACATAACATAACTTAAATTAAAATTAAGAAACATAAATTTGTAAATAAGGTATATGTCAATATTATATAAAAATATTTAAGGCATCATGTTTCAACCCCTTTCACATGGTTTATTATGGTTGTTATATGGCCATGGTTAAGAATTGTTTGAACATGGTTGACCATAGTTGAATTTGTTAGACTATGGTTGGTTTGACCATAATTAACTATTTGTTAACCATGGTTGGCTTTGGTTTAGATTGCTTGACTTTGCTTGACCTTGGTTAGACAAGGCTAACTATGATTGACTTTGTATGACCATGGTTGACTTTGGTTGAATAACTCATTATGGATGACTTTAGTTGGGCATACTTGACATTGGTTGACTATGGTTGACCATGGTTGACTATGACTGACTTTGTTTGACTATGGTCAACCATGGTTAGCAATGACCAACAAAAAATCAACCACATTTAAAAGTGGTTGACTTTTTATGTTCATGGTTGATGATGGTTGACCATGATTAAGTATGGTCGACCATGGTTGACTAAGAATGACCAAGCTTAACTATGGTTGACTATGATTGACCATGGTTAACTATGGATGTCTTTGATTGACCATGATTGAATTCAGCTGACCATGCTTAAATATGGTTGACTTTGGACGACCTCGTTTGACTATTAACATAAAATTGATAACTTGAAAATTTTACAATGCATATAATAAACTAGAAAGAAACAATTGGTGCAATTGTTTTGTTTAACAATAACATTAAGCATGAAAAGTAATTTTACGTTTAAATGGTTGACTATGAATGAATGGTTGAACTTAAATGTTCATGGTAAATGATGGTTAACCATGATAGATTATGATTAACCATGGTAGACTTTTTTTACAGTGGTTGACTTTGGTCAACTATGGTTGACTGTAATTAAACATAGTTTACTATAGTTCACCATGCTTTACTATGGTTGACCATAGTTCATTGTAGTTGACTAAGGTTAACTTTGAATGTTCATGATAGGCCATGGTTGCATTTGGTTGGATTTGGCTAATTTTGGTATAGAATGGTTAACATTTGTTTACCACTCTTGACTATGGTTAACCATGGATGACTTTGGATTCTCACAATTAAAAATGGGTTACCATGGTTGACTATGGTTGACTATAGTTGATCATTTTGGCTATAGTTGGCCTTGGCTGACTTAAGTTGTCCATGGTTGACATTTTTTACCATGTTTGGTCGTACAAAGCCATGGTTGATCGTGCTTAATTATAGTTGAACATGGTTAACTTTGGTAGACCATGGTTGACAATGGTTAACCATGGTTGACAATGGTTAACCACAGTTGAGCTTGGATCTTCATTGTTGATGATGGTTGATGATGGTTAACTATGATCACCCACGGTTGACCATGATTGAATTTTTATTTTCATAGTTGACAATGGTTGTTCATCGTTAACTATGGTTAAGAATTATTGACCCAATTGGTTGATTGTACTTAACTATGAATGTTTTTTGTGGACTATGGTTGACCATGGTTGATTGAGGCTAAACATGGTTGATTATGGTTGATCATGGTTAATTACGGTTGGCTATGATTGATTATGGTTGACTATGGTTCATTATGGTTAACCATGGTTTATTATTGTGGGATGATTAAGGTTGGTTGACCATGGTAGACTATTGTTGGCCATGCATTACTATGGTTGAGCATGGTTGAATTTGGTTGACCAATAGTTGACTATCTATGGTTGACTTTGGATGTTCATGGTTTGTGATGGTTGACCATGGTTCACTATGATTAAACATGATTGACTACGGTTGATTATGGTTAACCAGATGTGGTTGAATTTGGTTGACAATGGTCGACTTTGGTGGAACATAGATGAATTTCTTCAAATGGTTGAATTTGATTGACTTTGGTAGACCATAATTGACTTTAATTAACCATGGTTTCAACCATATTTAACTATGGTGGACATTGCTTGACAATGCTTGACCATGGTTGACCTTGGTTGACCATGGTTGAGTTTGCATGTTCATGGTTTATGAAGGTTAACCATGCTTAACTATAGTTGAATTTGGTTAACTTTGGTTGACCATGCTTGACCATGCTTGACTATGGTAGAGTTTGGTTGACCATGGTTGTTCATGGTTAACTATGGTTTACCATGATGGTTCATAATTGATAATGGTTGTTCATGGTTGATTATGGATGTTTATAGACGAGCATGGTTGAATGTAGTTGTTTATGGTTTACTGTGGTTATTCATGGTTTGTTATGGTTGGCCATAGTTGATCCTAGGTGGTTGGAAATGACTCACCTTTTTACAATAGTTCAATTAGGTTTACTCTGGTTTACAATGGTTGATTATGGTTGACTAAGGTTGACTATAGTTGGTGATGGTTTATTATGGTGGTTTGATTAAGGTTGGTTGACCATGGTAGAGTATGGTTGACCATGCTTGAGTATGGTTGAGCATGGTGGACTTTGGTTGACCATGGTTGACTATGCTTGACCATGGTTGAGTTTGGATGTTCATGGTTTATGGTGGTTTAGCATGGTTCACTATGATCAACCATGGTTAACTATGATTGATTATGGTTGACCATGCCTAATTATGGTCGACCATGGTTAACTTTGGTTGACAATGGTTGACTTTAGTTAATCATGGTTGAATTTGGTTGACTCTCGTTGAACATGGTTGAATTTAGTTTGCCAAGGTTGAAAATATTTGACTATGGTTGACCATGGTAGAGTATGGTTGACCAAGTTGACCATGGTTGACTATGCTTGACCATGGTTGAGTTTGGATGTTCATGGTTGATGGTGGTTTAGCATGGTTCACTATGATCAACCATGGTTAACTATGATTGATTATGGTTGACCATGCCTAATTATGGTCGACCATGGTTAACTTTGGTTGACAATGGTTGACTTTAGTTAACCATGGGTTGAATTTGGTTGACTCTCGTTGAACATGGTTGAATTTAGTTGGCCAAGGTTGAAAATATTTGACTATGGTTGACCATGCTTGACTAAGAGTGACATGGCTGACCTTGGTTGACAATGGTTGAGTTTGGATGTTCATAGTTGACGATGGTTTACCATGGTTGACTATGGTTAACTATAATTGACAATTGTTGACCTTCGTTGACAATGGTTGAGCTTGGATGTTCATAGTTGACGACAGTTTATCATGGTTGACTATAGTTGACTTTGGTTGAACATCGTTAAATATAGTTGACCTTGCTTGACTATGACACACTTTGGTTCACCATGGTTGTTTATGGTTTATTATAGCTACCATCATTATTCATGGTTGATAATGGTTGCTCATGGTTTATTATGGTTATTCATGGATAAACATGGTTGACTATGGTTGTTTATGGTTTACCATTATTCTTCATGGTTGTTTATGGTTAACTATGGTTGATCCTAATTAGTTGACCACGGTGGACTATGGTTGATTATGGTCGACTGTAGTTGAGTATGTATGACAATGGGTTATTATGGTCAACCATGTTAGATAATGGTTGACCCTAGTTGAATATGGTAAGCTATTGTTGGCCACTGTTATTCATTGTTGACCTTTGTTGTCTATGGTTGTTCATGGACGACTACATTCAATGTTGGTTTACCATGGTTTACTATGGTTAACCATGGCTCACCATTGTGGTTCATGGTTACTATGGTTAACTATGATTTTGCATGTGTGACATGGTTGATTACGGCTATTCATGCATGAGCATGGTTGTTCACAGTTTACTATGGTTATTCATGGTTTTCTATGGTTATTTATGGTTGACTATGGTTGATCCTAGTTTGTTGACCCTCGTTGAGTATGGCTTATTATGGTAGTCCATGGTTGACCCTAGTTGGTTGACCATGGTTTTTCATTTTGAATATGGTTGACCATGCTTCACTATGGTTGACCATAGTTAATTATGAGTGACTATGGCTAACTATGGTTGATGAGGGTTGAATTTTAATGTTCATGGTTGACCATGGTTGATTATTGTGGACCATGGTTTGCTTTGGTTGATTTTGGTATAAAATGGTTAATTTTTGTTAACCACACTTGACTATGGTTGACCATGGTTAATTAGGTTTACCATGGTTGATTTTGGATGCTTACGTCTAATAATGGTCTACTATGGACCATTATTGACCATGTTGGGTATAGTTAGCCATGCTTGATGTTGGGTAAAATTATCACTAGTTAATTTACCTTCAATTAATTGTCAACCAGGGTGCGTAAACTTCGAGTTGCTACACCATATGTGCGGGCAAGGTAGTCTCAATGCTCATTCTTTAAGAAATTCTAGTCTACTCTCAAATGAAAATGAAATTGATGAAGCTATTACTGTATTGAATGATCAATGCTAAGGGTTTCTAGGTCTGTCATAAAGAAAAGGGTATCAATTTGCTGACCACTATCTTACTGTCAAACTCGATATAGCCTACAACAACCTACAGCAATATTCTAAAGCAATATTGAACTACAGCAATTTTCAAAGCAATATTAAACTGCAGCAACTATGATTAATTTCAAGAACAAAACAGCCTGCTAAGAAAGTAAATAAAATCTTAAGCTACAGCAATTCTGATTTATCCTTCAGAACAACCAGCCTGCCAATAAAAGAACTTAGTAAATAAGTATGTCGAGTTAACTCTGACGATCTGATATCCTATCTAGGCATGCAACCATTAATCCTACAAGTTTGATGCTGAAATATATACAAACACTTCTCCAATAATTACTGAAATGAAATCTATTTCCTCTTAACTCTAAATTGTCCACAAACAGTTTGTCAGAAGGAAATTTAACTTGCTGCTACTGTCAGGATATACCCTATCTACGTCCCATGCATACAAAAAAGCACAAAAGAAGGCTTAGTCTGTAGAATGCACACCAATGAGTATTGGAACTGTTCGAAGCATACCCACTTACTCTCACCTACATGCACTAAGAGATTGGTGTTCAACCCTAGGAAACAATGCTGTAAACTATGAGACTCTTCCTGATTTCATTCAACACCAAAAAGCATGATTCCAAATCCTATCTGGCCAATGCAAAATGTTGTTTGAAAAGCCCTAAATACTCTGTAGACTAAAGTCTTCAAATATTCTGCTAACTTCACAAAATACTGCAAATGCTATTCAAATCCACACAACACAATAAAAATACCCTACAATCTTGCAAACTCGATAAACAAAAGGATTCTAAACCAATCTTGTAGCCATTCATTAATCATTATAACGCTGGCAATAAAGGAAATGTGAAATCCAGTCTATTTTTAATCCTTCATTAAATAGATTCTACAACAAACCTAAATCAAATTCATCACACAGTTTGTAAATGCCATAACCCTGAACAGAGTCTTTGGGCAAAAGTCATAATCATCAACGAGCAATATCATGTTGCAAACTAAAGACAGTTTAAACCAAATCCACTCCTGAATCGATTCTTACAGGTTAGATTGAATGCAAATGATGTTAATTAATATTCTACAAATATAAGTTCCATTTCAACTCACCAATGAACAAAAACCATTAGCATTCCATAAAAATAGTATCAAAGGATAAAAGATCACTTTACTTACTGTAATACAAACAACACTTAAGTACAAAGGATCGGTGTTGAAGGTGGGCCTTGCCCTCAACGCCTGCCAGTCTTAAATTGAAGCTTTAAAGAAGATAAACGCTGGATCTATTAATAAAAATAGAGTTTTACAGTCTTCTCTTCTTGTGTATCTCCTTCTCAGGCTTTATTTATACATGAACAGATGGACAAGACCCATCCCAAATATCTGAAATTCGTGAAACTACCCAGAAAACGGCCAACACCAAATCTGGCGAAACCACGTCTGTTCCAGAAAGGATTTCTCCACATTCGTTAAGAAATTATGAAAATTGCTCATGGCTAGGGGTAAATGGGGCCATTTGTGAAGTGGGTTTTGAACCGTTATGAATAATTCCCAACCGATTGTTCAGAAATTGAGCCCGAAATCATGTTCCTGATCAAGGACGGGAATGCTACTTTGAGCAAATGACATGGACAGAATAACACTGGATAATATTCAGAAGCATCTGGAAGGTGATGTGAATCCAAGAGAAACATCTCCACTGTGGACAGAACCCCCCAAATCGCTGGTTCAACATATCTTCTGAGCGCCGATACCACTACATGGAAGAAACAAAGACTCATTAGTTGACCAAGTAATTAAATGGAAACTTAAAGGTTGCATTATACACATAAAAACAAAGCAAAGTAATGAATAAGCAATTAAAAAGTCACTTACCAAAACCTAGCAATGTTGATCTTCAAAAAGGCATAATCATGTACAAAACAACACTAAATAAGGTTGACTAGCACTTAATCTCATGTGACTTGAAACTAGAAATATGATGCTGAATAGTCAAAATAGGAAGCCAACATCTCCCCCAGACTGAAGATCTTGCATGACCCTATGCAAGAAAGTTTCATACAAACAAAATTTGAAACTTATAATAGATGATCAAGCCTTGGATTACACCCCAGAAACTGAGGCCGAAGTATTAAACAGAACTTGAACCTGAGGAGGACATGAAGCAGTGTGTTGTTGTACACTAATCAACTTCTCAAACTGTTTATTTTTTTTCTTCAATTGTTTTCGAAGACTGCGATTAGACCCTGTGATATCATCAACTAAAGTCTGTAAAGAGGCCACTTTAGCCTTCAAAATGGCATTTTCTTGCTTAATATGGCGGTCTAATCTGACATACTCTTGCAATTTCTTTGTCAGTTTAAAATTCTTCTGCCTAAAATAATCAATTCCTTGAGCTGAAGTATTAGATCTATGAGATTTAGCAGACTTTGGACCTGACTTGGAAGGTGATGCTTTAGCAGATTTCAAACTAGATTTTGAAGGTGATGCTACTAGCAAAGGTTCACTGACAGGACTAGGCATTGAAGAATGATGATGAGAATCATGAGAATCAGAGTTATCATGGGCAGAAGAAGCAGTGGATGAAGACAATTCAACATGGACAGGCTCTTTACCTTTGGATTCCCTTTTTTTCTTTTTAACAGTCATGCTGCAGTTAAATCTTCGATTGGGTGAAGCAAACAAATTTTCATGACCCTTTTCTCCCCCAGACTGAGAGCTGACACACTGCCCCTTAGATACTGGAGACTTCTGGTATGGGATGGGCCAACCTTCTTACAACTCTTGCCAGCTGGTTCCTGAGTATGACTGTTTTGATGTTCAGAAATATTTACAGAAGAGGCTTTATCAACAAGATCAAGAATACAAGGCTCACATGGTTCATTCCGCAGGGAATATTTAAGATGAGAATTGGAAAGCTCATATAGAAATTGCTCCCATACCCAGTCCTTTTTCTTTAACTCAGCTAAAATAAACATCATGGAAAACATGAAAAAGAATGACAACAAACTAACATAGATCAGACAGTCAATTCGAAGGCAATGGAGAACTGCATCAATCTTTCTCTTGCTGGCGATGGGGAAAACTAGAAACAACCCGAAAGAATAATGACAAAGAGTGGTAATGATAGCGGCAGACATGGTGAAGGAAATCATTGCAAGCTGTGGCACATGCTACCCACGTTGCAATGAATTATGCCCATATTATCACACGTTTAATTCACCTTCACCTCATGAAATATATCAACCCATAACTTTTATTAAAAATATCAGATTAATAAATGAGTTACGAACCCAAATTGAAATATATCAATGGCATAATGTTTATTACAAATGTCAAATTAATAATAAGGAATAAAATATTACCAAATGCCATAAAATAATTTATGAGGAAACGGTGAAATCTCAACTAAATAAACGGCAAGGTTATATGGTAATCCATAGCCCATCGAACCTTGTATTAAAGGCAAAAGCAATTGGTAATAATAATAATCCTTAATATATAACAATTAGGACTTACCCAATCATGCAACATTCATTACCTTTACCATGTAACATGCCAATTTTCCAATTTTATTCCGACACCCCATCCGGCACTTTAGCAAGTTTAAAATACAGAGGTACTTTCAGGCTGATAAGGATAAACAATAATTACTAGCAGGGTGATGATGTTATCAGCCAGGGAAAATAACTATCTTTCTTCAAAATGTCCACTTTTGTGAGTTAAAAAAAACAATTAAAACTGCTTGAAAAATCAAATAACTGCCTGAAAAATTAAATATCTTCCTAAAAAATTTGTTTTATCAGCAGGTTCCTTGCACAGTTACCATTATTTAGTGGTTGCGTCCTCAGCTTTAAAGTGTTTGAACCGTGAGTCAAACAACAGAGCCCAATCACCTTCTTCAAAAATTTTCTTCTTCAACAATTTGTCATGCCTCTTGGAACTGGTGTTGTAGTCTGGTTGCCTCTTGGAACCAATTTTCAAAGTAGTCTTGGTACTCACCTTCCTTCCTCATATCATGTAGATCCCCTTCTTCTGATTGATTGATTTCGGAAGGACAGAGAATTTGCTGATACCTCCTCAATTTTCAGCTGCTTTCCATCGGATGTAACACCCAAGTTGTCAATTTCCTCTGCAATTTGGCAAGGAATGTCTTTTTGTGGCTCTTGGGACTTTGGTTCATTTGTTATGTCAAGAGAGGTAGATAAACTCTTAACTGTTGTTAGTATGTGTTCTACCTGATAAGAAGAACTCCCAACTGCAGCTAGGATTTGAGAAAGTTTTCCCAAATTGATGGCTACTTTTGCATCCATTTCTGTTGGTTGTTTTGTTCATGTCTCGCACAAGGATCAGTGTCTGGGGCTCTTACAACACAATTTTTTTATTTTTTATTTGGTTTATATGTGTTTTAAATGATTCTAATCAAGACTATCTACCACTAGAAACATATTTACGCCAATCAAACACACGCCACTCTTGCATAAAATAAAACACTCTTGAAATTAAATTGCAAAAAGTAAACACACCCGAACTTGCAAAAAGAAAAACACACTTGCATGAAATTAAATTGCAAGAAAGTAAACACGCCTTACAGGAAAGGTAAACACACTTTTGCAGCAAAATAAATCGAACATGTGAAAAAGCAAACACACTTACGAGAAAGAAACAATAAGGATTTGGGGCAACCCACTAAAGTGGATGCGTCAGGCTGTTACACCATGGGAATCCCATAGTGAATTCGTCTTTGTGTCTTATCGTTTCCCCTCCACCTTGTTGTGTAATGTAAAGGAAACCTATCTACCCCTATTTACCTGAACTTCACAGCCAACAAATTAGTAGAAAATGAGCAAAATACCAGCTTACCTTGGAGCAACTCCCCGGCAACGGCGCCAAAATGTTGGGTAAAATTATCACTAGTTAATTTACCTTCAATTAATTGTCAACCAGGGTGCATAAACTTCGAGTTGCTACACCATATGTGCGGGCAAGGTAGTCTCAATGCTCATACTTTAAGGGATTCTAGTCTACTCTCAAACAAAAATGAAATTGACGAAGCTATTACTGTTTTGAATGATCAATGCTAAGGGTTTCTAGGTCTGTCATAAAGAAAAGGGTATCAATTTGTTGACCACTATCTTACTGTCAAACTCGATATAGCCTATAGCAACCTACAACAATCTTCTAAAACAATATTGAACTACAGCAATTTTCAAAGCAATATTAAATTGCAGCAACTATGATTTATTTCTAGAACAAAATAGCCTGCTAAGAAAGTAAGTAAAATCTTAAGCTACAGCAATTCTAATTTATCCTTCATAACAATCAGCCTGCCAATAAAAGAACTTAGTAAATAAGTATGATGAGTTAACTCTGACGATCTGATATCCTATCTAGGCATGCAACCATTAATCCTACAAGTCTGATGGTGAAATCTATACAAACACTTCTCCAATAATTACTGAAATAAAATCTATTTCCTCTCAACTCTAAATTGTCCACAAACAATTTGTCAGAAGGAAATTTAACTTGCTGCTACTGTCAGGATATACCCTGTTTGCATCCCATGCGTACAAAAGCACAAAAGAAGGCTTACTCTGTAGAATGCACACCAATGAGTATTGGAACTGTTTGAAGCATACCCACTTACTCTCACCTACATGCACTAAGAGATTGGTGTTCAACCCTAGGAAACAATGCTGTAAACTATGAGACTCTTCCTGATTTCATTCAACACCAAAAAGCATGATTCCAACTCCTATCTGGCCAATGCAAAATGTTGTTTGAAAAGCCCTAAATACTCTGTAGACTAAAGTCTTCAAATCTTCTACTAACTTCACAAAATACTGCAAATGCTGTTCAAATCCACACAACACAATAAAAATACCCTATAGTCTTGCAAACTCGATAAACAAAAGGATTCTAAACCAATCTTGTAGCCATTCATTAATCACTATAACGCTGGCAGTAAAGGAAATGTGAAATCCAGTCTATTTTTAATCCTTCATTAAATAGATTCTACAATAAACCTAAATCAAATTCATCACAAAGTTTGTAAATGCCATAACCCTGAACAGAGTCTTTGGGCAAAAGTCATAATCGTCAACGAGCAATATCACGCTGCAAACTAAAGACAGTTTAAACCAAATCCACTCCTGAATCGATTCTTATAGGCTAGATTGAATGCAAATGATGTTAATTAATATTCTACAAATATAAGTTCCATTTCAACTCACCAATGAACAAAAACCATTAGCATTCCATAAAAATAGTATCAAAGGATAAAAGATCACTCTACTTACTGTAATACAAACAACACTTAAGTACAAAGGATCGGTGTTGAAGGTGGGCCCTGCCCTCAATGTCTGCCAGTCTTAAATCGAAGATTTAAAGAAGATAAACGCTGGATCTATTAATAAAAATAGACTTTTACAGTCTTCTTTTCTTGTGTATCTCCTTCTCAGGCTTTATTTATACATGAACAGATGAACAAGACCCATCCCAAATATCTGAAATTCGTGCAACTACCCAGAAAATGGACAACACCAAATCTGGCAAAACCACGTCTGTTCCAGAAAGGATTTCTCCACATTCGTTTAGAAATTCTGAAAACTACCCACGGTTACGGGTAAATGGGGCCATTTGTGAAGTGGGTTTTGAACCGTTCTGAATAATTCCCAACCGATTGTTCAGAAATTGAGCCCGAAATCAGGTTCTTGATCAAGGACGGGAATGCTACTTTGAGCAAATGACATGGACAGAACATCACTGGATAATCTTCAGAAGCATCTGGAAGGTGATATGAATCCAAGAGAAACATCTCCACTGTGGACAGAATCCCCCAAATCGTTGGTTCAACATATCTTCTGAGCGCCGATACCACTACATGGAAGAAACAAAGACTCATTAGTTGACCAAGTAATTAAATGGAAACTTAAAGGTTGCATTATACACATAAAAACAAAGCAAAGTAATGAATAAGCAATTAAAAAGTCACTTACCAAAACCTAGCAATGTTGATCTTCAAAAAGGCATAATCATGTACAAAACAACACTAAATAAGGTTGATTAGCACTTAATCTCATGTGACTTGAAACTAGAAATATGATGCTGAATAGTCAAAATAGGAAGCCAACACTTGAGTTTGGTTGAATTTTGTTGTCCATGATCAACTTTTGTTGCGCATGTTTGACCATAGGAAACCATGGTTAACCATGCTTGACTATGGTTGACCACAATTAAATTTGGTTGATCATAGTTAACTATGGTTAAACAGGGTTGAATTTGGATGTTCATTGTTAATGATGTTTAACCATAGCTGACTATGGTTAACCATGGTTGAATTTGTATTTTTATGGTTAATGATGGATGCTCATGGTTAACCATGCTCAAGCATGGTTGACCCTAATTGGATGACTCTGGTTAACTATGGTTGATTGTGGTTGACTATGGTTGATTGTGGTTGGCTATGGTTGAGCACGGTTGATTATGGCTAACCATGGTTGATTATAGATAACCATTGTTGATTATGGTTGATCGTGGTTGAATATGGTTGACTAAGGTTGATTCTGCTTGATTATGGTTAGTTATGGTTGACCATGGTTTCTTATGGTGGGTTGGTTAAGGTTGGTTGACCATGGTAGAGAATGGTTCACCATGGTTGACTATGGTTAAGCATGGTTGACTTTTGATGACCATGGTGATATGATTTTAAAATTTGTTATGCCAAAAAAAAAGGATCATTGAAAGAATAAAAATCACAAAAGAACAAATGAGAACACAAATATTTATCCTATGAAACACTCACAAGGAAGAAAACCAAACAAAAATTCCTCAATAAACACTTCAACCAAGTACAGTCTAAGACCCAAGAAATAAGACCAGACTCCTTCCTCCTCCTCAGATGGACAATTTCTTCCAAGGATAATGTTGATCCTAGATTTGTTACCATTTTTGGCAGTTAAATTACTCATTTACACATATGTTTTATTATCTTTTTGCATATTTTATGTCACATGGATCACTATTCACCCCGGGTATGTATGAATTTAAGGTTTATATAAAATTCATTCATTATTACCATTTTATGATTTTATTGATTAAAATTGACATTATTGAAGCGCATTTGATATATTAATTGATTTGTATATTGTGTAGATTATATAATCTTTTTGGATGAATTAACAACAAGCACACATTCAGCTTGCCATGCGCACAGCATGTCCAGCTCATCATCCAGCTCGTTGCACAATATTCGTTCGCAGGTTTCCAAGCATTTAAATATTGTTACCGCAGACCATAGTCCTTAAGCACACCAACAAATAGACATCGCATTCATCCCAGATCTGCGCTGAGCATATCCAGCTCACGGTCCAGCTCGTTGTTCATCTTTCCATCCAGATCGCTAACCAGACTACGTGCTGTTGAGAATTGATTTCAGGCATTAAAATGATTGAAACAGCCTACGAACTGTTTACTGTCCACGCATTTGGGTAATGAAGCTCGCATTCTAGATGATCCACCAACCTACAGCCTCCTTCGTCGGCACCTCACCAACAGTCCATGCATTGGGTTGATGTATTAGCCCACGTTCTAGAAGTCTCTCCTCCATGTGTTCTCCTCTGTCCAACACCAATCCACCTGTTGCACTAAAGAAGGAGCTATGCGCCACATCATGCACGCTGAAGAGAACCAACCGTGTTGAAGAAGGAGCCTATGTGTTACACCGTCCAATGAAGAGAGTCGACGCACGCTGAAGGAGGAAGATGTTGTGCGTTGGATTTTTCTCAGTTAAATGCCTTTATGGATTGACTAAATTTAGAGAGCAGTCAACCACTAAAGGGTCGACTTGCTCATCCCTGTAAACATTGTATATAAACACCTCCATGTGCTAAGTTAGAGAGTTGATCATTTTAATTGTTAGACAGTCATTTGAAGAGAAGAATTATGTAACTCTCTTCCATCATTTTTATAAGAGTCGTATGCTTTGTTGCTGGTGATTGTGTTTGAGTAAGCATTAGCCAGGAAACAACCCTCATTGCTAAGATGGCCCCTCATCAACCAGAGGTTCACTCTTCTGTGTAATTTTGTTCTTTTCTTTTTGTTATAACTAGTTTAGTTTGTTTTCATTAGATTGCTGTAAATGTTTATCTCATTTATTTCCTGTAATGCAATTTTATTTTTGAAGATTAGATATATAGTTGCATGCATAGTTTTCTTTCAAATTTATTTTCAATCCTTTCATTTCTAGTTTACTGTTCAGTATTTGCAATTAGATAGAATAGAAATTCAGTTCTGTTTATTTCCTTTCTGTTCCAAGTTTATGCAATTTGAATTTCAGTTTGTTTATTAATATATAATGATTTCTTTTATGAATTTGTTTAAGTTCATTTCATTGTTAAATTTGATTAATAAATAGGTTTGTTTACTATCTATTTGCATTAGATTCACATGTTCATGAATTCAGCTGAAGATTCGATCATTTAGTTTAATTTATGTCGTTTTAATTGTGCAAACTATCATTTGGACAGCCTATTTAAACTGTTATTCAATCACCCCTTTTAGACCCATAGTTCAATCTGTCATTCATCCCACTATTTCATTTTTAGTGTTTTTAATGAGTTTTGAAGTTGTTTTAAGTTCCGTTTCTTTAGTGTTTGAAGTATGCTTTGACTCTAATAGTTAAAGGATAGTTTTATTTTATATTAAAGTTAATTTGAATTGTTTTAGGTTATTTATTTAAAAGTTACCTTACTTCTTTTCACCTTAAATATGTTTTGGGCTATTTTATGTTTTGTTTCTTGAGTTTGTTTCTGATTTCTTTTTATTGTTGTCTTGTTTTATGTTCATGCCTTTGGATTAATTTATCCGTTTGCATGTAAAATTCAGTATTACATGTGTTATCCTTAGTATGTTATTAGGTTGTTCCTTTTTCATTGTGTGATTACTTGAAGAGATTAGTAGGACATAATTCAAAGACATCCCTATTAATTTTTGTACTTGTTTCTCTTATTAAGTTTTCTTTATTATTTTTCCTACTTGTTTTTCTTTATTAAGTTTTCTACTTGTTTCTTTTTATTAAGTTTTCTACTTATTTATGAATTAGGCCTTCCTTGCATCCTAGTTTACCATTTAAAGATTAGTTGTTGATAGTATCTTTTTCCAATTTAAAGTTAGTTGCTTATGAAATAAATTATTGATTGTTTAGTTTAGTATCTTGTTCTGGCTTAATTACTTTAATAATTGAATCCTTCGGAGTTTCACTCGGTTTTTCATTTTGAAAGATCTTTCAATCTTTTGTTTGTTAAAATATTTACACGACACCCTCTACCTTCACATATATTTTGTATGAACTCTAAGCCTACCAACCCCGGTCGATAATTAAATATTAGGTGAATTAATCTAGATGATAATACACCCAACATTTTTGGTGACGTTGTTGGGGAGTTGTTCTGTAAAGTAGAAGAGATAGAATTCCATATGAAGCTTAGCAATAGGCTGGTGGCGGGGGAGCGGTAAGATGAGAGGTAATAACCAGAGCATCTGTTATAATAGGTGCCCTCAAATCCAATAATAGTAGTAGCATAGGCTTTCTTTTGTTAAAGTTTTTCATGAGCAGACTTAGAGACCCTCACAGTAGATTTGTTAAAACATTAAAACTTATTGAAATTCCTACTAACTATCACGGGGGATGTAATACCCCAACCACTACACCCAGACCTCAACTCCTTGACCTTTATGTTCCTGCAGTATTTCCAGCTCCCTGTCAGATATGATGAAGGGGTTGAAATATTTCTATCTCGCCGCCAAAACACTGCGATCCACAACACCGACCACATCCATGAGTGGAGGTGACGTCGCAGCTTGATGACAGGATCTTCCTAGACTGGTTCTTGAAAACATTATTGCCACTGATAGCCAAAGACATTTCCTCCAAATGTACCCAAATAGAGGAAGATGCCATCTTGAAGGCCCAACAATTTGACCTCATTTACGCACAGTCTAGATACCTCTACACCATCATTCCAGACGCTCCTCGTGTAGGCACCTCCTATCGGGATGTGTCGGGGGCATCCCATGCTGCATATGGCATCATAGGCTCTATCTCCCATCAATCATAGCATCACCTAGCACCACCTATGATGCCACCATAACCAAGTAATACCTCTAGTGTTTCCTACCCAAACCAAGCTCCTGACTATGCAAGAATGATGTATTAGTCCGGAGCTACAACCTCTTATGCATAATCTGTGCCACAACAGCAGGCCCATGCACCTACTTAGCCAGCACAACAATATGTGGGATACATACCCACATTTGTATCATCCCCAGCTCCCCAAGTCTACTATGCACCACCTGCGCAAGCCGCTCAAACCCCTGCCCCAAATCCTCCTACTCCTTTGGGACAATTTTTTGCACAGCAAAATCATCCCACCCAACGAGCCCCTAATAACCAACAAGGGAAAGCCAGAAACAACCGAGCAAGGAATCAAGCCAACAACCAACCATAAGGAGGTAGTCAACAACCAAATCCTCCCAACAACGCTGGGGAAAACCAACCAGCTCAAAACCGTGAGCAACCAAACCAACCTAGATGCAATGCTCTGTTACACACAAATCAACCATGCAAACTATGCGAGGTCTACAAACACTATACACACAAATGCCCCTTCATGGGTCATGCTAAGCAGGCCATTCATAATGAAGTTCAGCATGCTACCAATATGGCAGTCCCAGCTCAATCCAACTGGGAAACACCAAGACCTCCACCCATGGTGCTCCAAAACCCATTACCAGTCCAAGGACTGTTAGCAACTGCACCTGCTCCCCAACCCAATCACACCGCTCCAGCTACACCTCTGACAGCAGAAATGGGTGTTCACCACCTGCTAGCCTTGACAACTGAAGAGGTCAATTTACGGACTAGACAAAATCAGTATAGAACTAACACCGAACCCGCTGACCCATCAGCAGCATCCACGTCCAAAACAACTAGTATACCTCTTCACTTACCCCCTTTTCCCCCACGCCTCCCCATACGACGGGTTTCCAACAATGTCATAGCTAGAGCTGCTGTGAGCTACAACATCGTGGATGGCTTGGCCCAAACACCCATGAAAATGTCTGCTCTTGAGGTACTTAAAACTTGCCCAACATAGCAGAAGGCCTTACTATCCACCCTTAGTGCTGTAGACCCCTCTGACTCCAAGTTGATCGCATTCGACACAGAGAATGGAGAACTGTAGATGCCATCAACCATTTCCTTCCAAATCCCAGTATCCATTCGGAATTTGGTCATGCACTGGTGCATCATCGACGAGGGGGAATCCACATGTGTCATGTCAACCTTAGTCTAGCAGAAACTTGGGTCCCCAATTTTGAAACCATCCACTACCACTCTATGGGCTTATGATGGACACCCCACCAAAGCCCAAGGTATCCTCCTGTACGTTCCCATCACATTAGCCAGGAAAACAGTATTGATTGACATAGAGGTTGTCAACGCTCAGTTGGACTATAACCTTCTCCTTGCAAGAAGTTATATGTATGCCATGAGAGCCCTAGCATCAACTGTTTTCCATCTCATGATGTTCCCTCACGAGAGGAAGATCATGATGGTTGACCAATTAACTTATCATGATCCGCAAGGGCTAACCACACCAGTCAATGTTATCCCTACTGTCAATACCATCGATCTGCAAGGGCTACCGCACCAACCAACATTATCCCTTCGGTCAACACCATTTTCAACGACATACTCAGCTCCCCATTATTGAATCTGGGCCCTAGGTTGTTTGCCGACACCACCATGATGGCCTCCTTCCCCTTAATGTCACCACCACCGACACCAAATGAGACTACAGATTTGTGCATGTGCTCATCCAGTATGGCTGCACCCAAACATTAAATGCAGCAGCAACCCCAACAATAGCTACAACACCATCCGCAGCCACAACACCATCCGCAGCTGCAGCATTATGTGCAACCACAACCACAACCCCATCCCCACATACAACCATTAGGGAGTTACTTGTGCTTCTCCCTAGTCCATAGAATTCCCTTCCTATTTCCCTCGCCTGGTGTCATGAGTAAGCCAATAATGGCTACCTTAAACTTACCCAACTTCACATTGGGGATTCCCGTGTGGTACCTCGATCCACCGGCCCAACCTCTGATGCCACAAGTTGTGTTGACTCCCGTTCAACCCATTGTAGTCGAATCTCATCCTCCACCCGGCCCACAAAAACCAACCACTCCACCCACACCCACACAACCCCATCCAAAAAGGGTCAGGGGAAAAAATGTGAAAGAAACAACTGAACCCTGACAGATCCTGCCTTGCACCGTGTGAAATGAACAGGGCCATGCAACTCAAAACTACCTTGAGATTCCCATAAGTCACGCACATTTGGATGCCATGGATACAACAGAAAAAATCCCGGTGGTTGAACTCCCAAGTGGGCCAATAGTGAGAAACAAGTTGTTGAGAACAAACCATGCTTGTGCCCTTTACGGACTATATGGACACTATTCTCACCACCTCCAGGACTTGTCCAAGTTTCGAATGGCCCTAGCCAAATTTTGACAACATTCCCTTGAATTTGAGATCACCCTGATAAAATAAGTCCATCCACCACCTCCTTCTTTAGACACTATGTCCATTTACATGATGTCCAGTTCCACAGACCCTCTTATCTCCCCGATCACCAATAGTCCACCATATCTGTCTCACCATTGATTTTTCAATAGCAAGGAGATACTTGAAGCCTTAACTACACCAAAATACCCTTGGGACGACATGCACCACTGCTCGTTCTTCCTCCCTGAAGAACTTGTATTGCGATCCGACCAGTTTTCCATTGAAACAAAGGATTTCATTCATGGGAAAGTCAACTGGTTCAAAAATCCCATTCCGGCACCAGATGCCTTTGAAGAAGGGAACATGGCCAATATTTCACCAACCATTAAAATCAACATCTCAACAAATCCTTAGGTGGTTAAGGAAATCATGCTGGGGGCATCCTGATCCTCGGAAGAAGTCGCTTCCTACAAAGCGTTATTCCACTTGGTCCTACACTGAAATGCCCAAGTTGGATCCATCCATTGTGGAACAACACATCGACACATGGCCAGATGTGGTCCTCGTGCTCCAAAATAAATGACCAATCCATCCTTCCAAAGCTACAGCAGTCAAATCCAAAATTGAGAAGCTGCGTACAACCAACTTCATTTACCCCATTGCTTACACCACTTGGGTTTCAAATCCTATTTCCATGAATAAAAAACAAGGTACCATCTATGTTTGCATAGACTTCCACGATATGAATTGGGCATGTCCCAAAGACAACTTCCCAACACCCTTTATCGATCATATTATCGATGCGTGCACTGGACATGAGGTCTTTTCCTTCATGGACGACTTTTCTGGATACAACCAAATTGAGATCCGAAAAGAAGATCGTTCCAAGATTGCATTCACAATTCCATGGGGCACGTTCACATATCAAGTAATGCCCTTTGGTCTAAAGAATGCTGGAGATACCTTCCAGCGTTCCATGACATATTGTTTCCATGCCCTCATCCACATCATGTTGGTCTATCTTGACAACCTCATTGTGCGGTCACAGAAGCAAGCACAACACATGGATGAATTGCGAAAAGCCTTCCTGCGATGTCGCAAGTACAAAATCCATTGGAACCCTTTCAAGTTTGTTTTATGTGTCCTAATAGGCCATCTCCTATGGGTTCATCATGTCAGACAAAGGAATGATTGTTGATTCCCTAGAAATCCAAACCACTTTCCCACTAACATAACCCCTTTAAGTGATGTGCAGTATAGCTTGTAACATAGTCTTGTCCTTTTTTGTTTTACACATTTTTTAAAGTGAGTCGTATGTATTGTTTCCTTCATTGCTCCAGATGGATCCTACCTCATGTCGATACATTGGATTTGCTGACGGAGCAAGTAGATGGTCTCCAAACCTCGCCTCAGCTGCATGGGTCATCTACTCCTCGTCGCATGAGTTGATCCATATCGACGGAATATGCATGGGCATTGCGACCAACAACCAAGATAAATATGATGGTGTCAATGGCCTCTTGGCCGCCGCCCTCCAGTTGGGCATCTACCATATCGATGTCTTCTTAGACTCCCAACTACTTGTCTCCTAGTTGAACAACTATTACCGGGTACGTGATCCTTGCCTCTTTAGAAAATTCCTATGCACTAAACAGATGGTTAGAACATTTGAATCCATCACATTCACACATGTTCCTAGAAACATCAATAGTGTAGCAGATCAAATGGCTAATGATATTCTAAATTGGCACATTCATCATCGTACATAGGAAACATGCAAAAAACAACATCATGCATCATCATATATAACCATGCATACACATGTAAAAATACATCACATAGGCATATCATTCATATCATCATAAAAATACTCACATATAAAACCATAAAAAGAGCATCCACGTGCATTAAACATACATATATATATATGAATCTCTTGTCCAAAAAATGTCCAATACAAAATGAGAATCTATATATGCTTTCTTAGTTGAATATAAATCGCGATACAAAAAATCCTAAGTGCACCAACACACTAGGGGCAGCCCCATTAGATGCTAATCTGACCCAGACTCATCCTCATCATTTGGCTCGCTGCCATCCTCCTCCTCAAAGGACTCATCGTCCTCCATAGGAATATCCCCTCATGCCGCCCAACGAACATAATCACAAGCCACCGCTATCCTCCTCATCAAAGAGGTCCACTTCGGAGGCACATTGTGAATGGCGGCAATCAGCTCATTGTCCAAGCATTGCCAGCCTACGTCAGAAATCCCCTCAGCAAACCAATCCAAATGTGGCATAACAACATTCACCTCTCACTACCGCCTACATGGCATTCCCGCAGGAACCTCTACCTCCGCAATCACGACCACCCGCCTCTAATAACCGAGTTGCGGACAAGGAGCAATGTCTGTACATGCAAACAAAGACACCATCAGTATATGCATATTAACACACAAACTATCAACCAGCTAAACTGCTCTATGTATAAATATGAACACAAAAACATCACACATACATACTAGCTGGTCCCCATGCCTGGCCTGGAGGACGGGGCATCTCAGGGTTCCCATGATAGTCCATACCCACATACGGGTACTTCTCAATAACCGCTGGGAGATGCTCCCACTGCACTAGAAACTCCTCTGTAAAGAAGAGTCCCACTCTATTTCCGCCCTCTCACACTATCATTTGGAACCATCTACATATCCACGGCTCCCATGGACCACTATCCTGCACTTCCTGATGCAGACGCAGAGTAGGCACTTTCTCAAAAAAGAAAGCACATAAGAAAGAGACAAAACAAAAGCCTCCCCCATATTCCCTTGCATGGTTCAGATGACGTTGAACTACTAGAAGGTACATCTGGGCCCAACCATAGTAAGTGCCCCTCGTGGCATGCTCTACCATATACAGTTTCCCTCCCAATATCTTATGGTTCCCCGTGGAACCTAAGACATGCAGCACCAGTGTCGCCACAGCCCGTGTCGACAAGTCCTCAATATCACACGTCAGGATGTGTGTACCACATACATATGCAGTAGCGTAACAATGTCTATCACATAACTCCTCCAACGTCTCCCCATGAAACAGTACTGGCACCAAGTCTCCAACGACTCCCAACATCGGGAGCCTAGTCAAAAAATATACATCCAGCAGCGTAATCTCAACACGCCGCCCTTGGATCATGAAAGCCTCCTCCCCATTATCCTAGAAGCTCACCAGAGTCTTCAGCAGTAGCCGTAATATCTTCATCAGGGGAACCCGCATGAACTTCAGCAGTCCATAATGGGCCAGTGCACCATGCACATTCCCATCCTGTAATGCCTCCTCCCGGAGGTCTTCGCAGTCTCTCTCACGCCACTTAGTCTCAGGAATCCTGCACAAGCATAACACAACTGTCAACCACAGCTTTCAGTGAAAAGGCCACCCAGGGACCAGGTCGCATCTGGAACGCCAAAAAGAGAGACCACGTTGCTCAAAACAGCCTCACAGAAGCAACTAAGTCACACTTTTTAGCCTCATAGAAGTGACCTCAGATCGCTCCTTTATGCCCGACAAGAGCGACCCATTCGCAGCTATTCGGGTAGAATAAGCAACCCATTCGCTTCTTTAGCCACTAAAAGTGTGACCTGACTCGTAGAAACCCTATTAGGCTCACAGAGGGCCCCCAGATGGGAAAATCAATAAAGTAAACCACTAAAAAAGGTATATTTTGCAAGAGCTCTTACCCGCAAGTCACGGATCTTGAAACTGCTAGTCGAAACGGGAGAAATCAGCAAAAGAAGTTCAGGGACCACCTCTCCAAATCAGCAGTGAACAGTGATAATGACACTTCACATAGTGGTCCCCGCCCATTTATAGGTCCCATTTGACGTATTTTCTTCCTTTTCACATAACAGGGCCATACGAAGTCCATTTGAGACGTTGTTCGCACCATCGGTTTCAGAATTTCATCCTCTATCTTTTAATTAGACCATTGTATCATGATTAATAAGTAATTTTTGGGGCCACTTCCTGAGAGTTACCTCGGTTTACATACCACATTGTGATGTTAGTGTCTTTGGACCTGTACTTGCATCACACTTGCCTATCGCAACTCATGCAGGACTCCGGACCACCTCCCTGGAAGGCACACCATTTTATTTCAGCATATAACTGTCCCATCCATCCACTGCAGCTCATGCGGGTTCCCAGACCATTTTCTGGAGGATGGTTTAGTCCTTTCACATACATTTGGAATATAACTACCTTCGGACTTGCACTCACATCATATGTAGTCCAGTCCATCCACCACAACTCACACAATACTCTCCTGACCTCTTTCTAAGAGCCACCTCGGTCTGCATGCCTCTGCCGCACTAACTCGTGTGCCTCTGCTACGATCTATCCCATGCATGTACAAGTATGTTCAATAGGCACCTACTCCATCCATATTTCACGGATGACGTCTGGACCACTATCTACTATCCCGACATGGGGGCACCATTAGTGTCCCCTTAATCAGTTGACCATACAAGAGTTTTCGTTAAGCTCTTTTTTGAATTATAAAAGAATGAAAAGATTTTCGAGCGTAGCTGCTTCCTTTCTCGCTTGTTAAAGTATAAGAAAGGGCATCTGCATCATCTCATTTATCTCCTTTTGCAAACTATGTAGACTACCATCTAAAAAGGACCACTTTGTCACATTTAAGCCAAGACCATTCCCCTCTGTATCCTTTTATGCTTTCTCGGGCAGAGAGGCCAAACTTTATGAAAAAGCTCATCATGGATTGTCGTTAAGCTCTTTTCCATCCTTCTCATCAAGAAAATATCGTCGAGCAAACTTGGTTTCATTCATGCTCGTAAAAGTATCTGAATGACCATCCAGTCAGTACAGGTTTAACCTTTTCCAGCCTGATTGGACTACCAATGGTAAATAAGTCTCCCATCTGACAAAAGATGGGCGAGCTCTCCTATGTACACTTTTAACCTTTCTCGGGCACATGAGACTATCAACAAAAAATAGAACCCATTGGAGTCTTCTTCATACTTTCAGACTCTCTAAAATTGAAAGCACCATCGAGCATTTACTTTCTTGGGCTCGCTAAAAATCCACGAGATCGTACCACAACAGTGTCTTTAGACACCACCCCACATATAATAGTTCGAAAGAACTCCCACTTTGGGTCGCCTTTGTACAGATTATTCTGCAATGTGTCTTCCTTGGATCCCATCAATACCAAAAGTGTCTACCTCCCCCAAGTATTTCCCATCTGCAGTTACACCCCCAGTATTATAACTATGATCCCTTTCCCATGAGTTAATTTCATTTGTTGCTTGGTATTCCCTTCCTTCATGCTCTGAACAAAGGAATTTTGAGTCCACTATACTCCCTCTGCCCCTATTCCACCACCACCCCCCATTCAGTGGGCCAGTCTTTAGATTGTCTCATATCTTTCGGTTATCTCCCTCGCGCTTCTAGTCAAGGAAACACCATTGCCTTGGCCAGTTGCAGGTCTCCCTCTGTCGACAACAACACATATATTCTAGAGGATAGAACTAGAGGTCCCGATATCATGGTTTCATTAACCTCATTGATGAGTTCCTTGGACCATTTTAGAGGAGTCCTTAATGCCTCTCGAGATGGTTGTTTCTCACATGCTCGACTCTAGCTACATCATCGCACCGTTGATATTCGTACAAGGTATTGGTCCGTGCAATATTTGGTTGAAGACCTCGAATGTCACCCAACTCTAGCACATTCATGATTCTATTGAGGGACCCAAGCAGGTTCATGTCCCTTGTGATTTTCGGGTTGCGTTGGAGACAGTTTTCAGAAGCCCCAGAGCAGTGCTTCTATATAGATTTATGATTGATACAGCATACTGGTACCACAGAGACTTCAACTCTTCGTCAGTGGGTCCCTACAACTATGTACCATCCCAGATCTAGACCATCAATCATGAAGATATAGCATTCCATGAGAATGCCATTGGTCCAATGTAGCAGTTCTTCAGATCAGTATTGTATTCAGCCTCTTATTGAGGCAACCACTATGTAACAACATTTTTACATGATTGACTCTTGCATTTTAGAGCTTAGATTGCATTATTCTTTTGACATCGTTATGAGCATGGGGATGCTCACCTCATCCATATACATGTCACACATTATTTGTATCTCACCTATTGATGGAAACCATATTAATAGAAAAACCAAAAGCCACCATGCCCCAACCCAGGAAGCACTACCTCTCACTAGAAAATCCTATGATGTCCGTTAGACATACGATGAGCTCCTTCCCTCACACATCAGGGGGCAATCGATTAACCCAAAAAATTCCTCGATGAGCTCTACATGACCTACACCACCCAAATACATCCAATTTCATTGCCCTCATTAACCCCCACACCCTTACAAAGGCTCAAAAACATAAAAAGGGCTTAAAACCCCTAAAAAGATCCAAAATAGCTCTCATAGCGGCTAAAACCTCCAAAAAGGGTTTAAAACCCCTCAAAGGAGCTTAAAATCCCCAACGGAGATAAGAATCGGGAGAAAGAGGCTTAAATCCCAAAGAGGGGCTAAAGCCTTGACCAAGGGCTTACAACTCTAAAGGCTCATGAAAAAACTATAAATAGAGGGGTGGGGGTCACTCTCAAAACACTCCTTATCTCCCTATCGTTATGATGCCCATGTGAGTGCCTTGAGACCCTTTCCTCTCAAGCCATTCACCCCTCTCCTCCATAGCTCCATAAGCCAAAATCCCATTCCATAGAGAGGTGCTTCCAAATCTAGGGAATGGTGGCCCCTTTCCACAAAGGCTGAAGGTATAACCATGTTTTGTTTGTTGATAGTTAGTTTTCTAGCTCATGTTTGTTTGTAGATTTATTTGCTCATAGTTTGCTGCAAGTTCTCCTCTTATTACTTGTAGCCATTTCTTATTTCTCTAACAGTTTCTTGCATGGTTTCCATGGATGAGAGCTAACATTTCCTTGCAGGGTTTTCTTCATCCACAGGAACCCTACCCTTCTGTCCTATAGACAGAAGGTAGCCGTTCCTGCTCATAGCTAGGGCGAAAGCCCTACTACAATGGCAGTTCCCAAATGAGATTTCCTAAACCAAAGAAAATATACAGTTGAGATCCTAAATAGATTTGGGTTGTTTGATTGCAAGGCAATGAATACTCCGATGGTGAGAAACCTGAATCTCCTGAATGATGACTCTTCATAAAGAGTTGATGTCACCTTATACGAATAGATTATTGGGTCACTGATGTATTTGAGAAATACAACACTAGATATATGTTTTTTTTTTAACACCTTGAGTCAATATTTGGTGGATCCCCAACATGTTCACCTAGTTGTAGCAAAACATGTGATGATGTACCAAAGGGTACATTGGATTGTGGCCTCAAGTATGCAGTCGAGAGTGAGTTTATATTGTATGTCTATATGGATTCAGATTGGGTAAGAAGTGTTGAATAGAAAAAGATCAGTTCAGGATGTTGTTTCAGTTTGGAATCAAGTGTGATCTCATGGCTTAGTAGAAAGAAGACCAATGTTTCCCTCAATAAAATGGAGGCTGAGTACATTGCAACATGTTTAGCCTCTAGTGAAGTAGTATGGCCTCACAAGTTTTTGGTAGGATTGTTTGATGATGAGATGGATGTAACCGATATTCATTGTGACAACCTCTATTGCGTCAAGCTCACAAAGAACCTGATGTTTCATGATAAGTCAAAGCACATAGAGATAAAGTATCGCTACATCCGAGATATGATGCAAAGAGGACTTGTGAAGCTCTAGTATGGTCCTATAGAGGAACGAGTTGTTTATGTGCTAACTAATCCTCTATCTCGTGTAAAATTTGAATATTTTCTAGACAAGATTGGTGTAGTCTGAAAGGACTTCCCTAAAAAGAGGGAGTGATGATGAGATGGTAGCGTTATGCCACTACAGAGAAGGCTAGTAGATTTTATCAGTATGCCTATAGATGGTGATGAGGTCCAAAATTCATTTTTGGATGAGTTTATCCTAGAATTCACATGCTTGGTATGGTCCTATAGATAAGAACACTCTCATGTTCAGAGTGGTCCTAGAACTTACAGGATGAGGGTAGTCCTACGGATGATAGTACTCTCATATGGACAGTGCTCATGCATTCATTTGTGAACAAGTGTATCCTAGAATTCACATGCTAAGGATGGCCTTGTCGATAGGAATACTCTCATGTTGAGAATGGTCCTAGCACTTAAAGGATGAGGATGGTCCTGCAGAAGATAATACTCTCATATGGAGAGTGGTCCTACATTAATTTGTGAATGAGTGTTTCTTAGCATTCACATGCTAAGGATGTTCCCGCAGACAAGAACACTCTCATGTTTAGATTTGTCCTAGAATTTGCAGGTCGTGGATAGTCTTGGGGATGATAGTACTCTCATATGGAGAGTGGTCCTGTATTCATTTGCATATGATACTATCATAGTTGAGGATGGTCCTACGAACGATAGTACTCTGTTTATGAGAGTGGTCCTGCATTCATTTGTGGACAACCATATCCTAGTTAAGGAGGGTCCTGTGGATGATAATACCCTCATATGGAGAGTGGTTCTACATTTATTTGCATAAAAGATATGACATTCATTTGTAAACAATAGTATCCTAGCATTCACATGCTATGGATGGTCCTACAAACAAGAGCATTCTCATGTTGAGAGTGGTCCTAGCACTTACAAGTTGAGGATGGTCCTCGGGATGATACTATGCTCTTAATGAGAGTGGTCTTGCATTCATTTACAGACAAGATCCTAAATTCCATTGTGAATGGTGATGCTCTTACATTGTTCATGGTGTGGGTGATTTAGCTCAGTATTTGTATACTGATGATATTGCAGGTGATGATCTAGATGATGATGCTCGAGATGATGATGATAGATATGATGATGCTTGAGATGATGATGCTCGATATGATGATGCTAGAGATGATGATGCTAGAGATGATGATTCTTAAGATGATGATGCTCGATATGATGATTCCAGAGATGATGATGCTTGAGATGATGATGCTCGATATGATGATGTCAGAGATGATGATGGTAGAGATGATGATGCTTGATATGATGAGGATCGATATGATGATTCCAGAGATGATTATGCTCGAGATGATGATGCTCGAGATGATGATGTTAATGATGATGTTCCATGAGGATGATGATCTGTGATGATGATGTCCCATAGATGATGATGATGATATATTTCTTGAAAACTTCCTATGACATATAGACTCACCAGTCAACTGTACATATGCATTGTTGTTATAAAATACCTTCCTTGTTAAGAGGGAGTGTTAAAGAAATGTATCTGCAGAAGATATTATACTTTTGTATTATTATTATTATTATGATCATGGAAATGTTTAGGGGCTAATATTATCCCATGGGAGAACTTTAGGGGTTCTAAATTTTTAATGGGCTAATTTTTTATTAAACACCCATTAGGTATGATTAGCCTAGATTTTATTTATTTAATTTTAATGAATAGGAGGATAACCCCATCTAATTTAAAAACAGGAGCCAAGATAAAAAGTATTATTATCCCCTTTATAAATGTATTTAAACCTTTGTTCAACTATAAAAATCATTAGGAAGCTCCCATTCGCCATCAATATCTATAAATGGTAGTTGCTAGGGGCTCTTTTGTCTTCTATCCATCATGGAAACTGAATTCGAAGTTACATTCGTCCAAATTTTATGGGTTGAATATCATCTTACAAGTTGCTTAAATTCCACATGAGAAGGGTAGTTGATATTTAGTATCAGTTCTCATAACAACCCATTTGCATATAGGACATTTCTAAATCCCATCAACTCAAATCCAAACTTTCTCCAAGAAACATAGGGATTGTGAATCTTTTAATCAACGATGTGGCAATCAATATTTTGTGGGTGTTTGTGGCATCATGCATGGGGGTTGGGAATTTATTCATAGTCATGTATTTAGCCATGTAGAGGATCATGACTTTCCAAGGAGACACTTATTGAAAGATTTACCAAGACTTCAAAAGATTTTATAATTGATTGAAAGCTTCATCAATATTTTACAAGGAAATTAGAGGAAATTTCAACTCAAAATGGGCCTCGTAAGGAAAATTAATAAAATAATAAAATAATAATTATTAATTTTGGAGGAAGAAAAGAAAAAAACTATTTTTTATTTGTATTTTGGACATATCTCCCTGTATTTTTACTCAAATTTCAATTGAGAGAGATCTTTGGATGCATAATTAAATTACGCATCCAAAGAGTACCCACTCGACATACTTTTGACGGACCCCGCCACCCAAAAAACAATAAATACTTGAAAAAATGTGATGATGATGTCATCATCACATTTTTTCAGGTATTTCTTTTTTTGGGTGGCGGGGTCCATCAAAAGTATGTCAAGTGGGTACTCGTTGGATGTGTAATTTAATTCTGCATCGAACGAGCTCTCTCGATTGAAATTTGAGTAAAAACACAGGGAGATATGTCAAAAATACGAACAAAAAAGTAGTTTTTTTAATGATACCTATCCCCAAATTTATATTAAAAAAATGTTTAAGTCTTATATGGTATTTCAAATTTAAATCAATTTCATTGGATAACACATGATGACATGGAATTTCAATTAGAGTTAAAAGGCCCATTTTGAGTTGAAATTTCCTCTAATGTTTTATATTTAGTGAAAGATTTACCAATAATTTAGAAGATTATATAATTTAAAGAGATATTTACCAAAAAGAATATATTTACATAATATAACATTGATAAAATTTTGTTCATATTTTCCTATATATCATGGGCATTTTCCCATTTAGTATACATAGAAATTTAGGGGGGGGTGGTTCTTAAAATTTTCCCTAATTATTATTATTATTGTTATTCGTCCTTTTGCACATGGTGTTCCTCCGATCAAGGATGTCATTGATTTAGTTTGGTAATGTAAAGTTTTGAGGTAAAACCTCCATTGTAAGTAGGGTCAGTAGTACCCACAAAAGTATTATTACAATGTATTTTTGAGTCTCCCAAGATAAGTCATCTGTGGAAGCAATAAGCAGTTGGCTATGTTGGGTTATTAGTCCTCTCAGCTCGTTAGTATAAATAGGAGAGGTTCCTCCCTCATTTGGACATGGTGTGCACTCAAGAAAGTTTGCTAGATAGAGAATAAACCAAGGAAAATTTTAGCGGTGAAATTTATCCCACGGGCTATTTTTCCATGTTTTTTTTCAAAAACATATTCACCAATTTGCATTTTTTGAAGCCCCGTTTCTCACGATTTTGACAAGGTACAATTTTTTCAATCTAAAAATTTCCCAATTATTATATAAACTATATAAAATCCTTGGAAATTGAAATATTTTTAGAAAAATATCGCCAAATATTTTATAATTGACATTTTAAGAATTGGTAAGATTCGCCAAGGTTTATACAATTTTAAATAAGTATGGATCCTTAAAATTATCCTTTGAAGAAATTGTCCATCTCAGGAGGAGGAAGGAGTCTGATCTTATTTCTTGGGTCTTAGACTGTGCTTGGTTGAATTCTATATTGAGGAATTTTTGTTGGGTTTTCTTCCCTATGAGTGTTTCATAGGATAAATATTTGTGTTCTCTTTTGTTCTATTGTGCTTGTTATTCTTTCAATGATCATTTTTCTTTTCATAACAAATTTTAAAACCTTAACACCATGGTCATGAAAATTCAACTATGCTTAACCATAGTCAAACATGGTCAACAATACTTTACAATGGTCAACCAAACTTAACAAACCCACCATAAGCGACCATGGTCAACCATAACAAACCATAATCAACCATAATCAACCATATTCAACCATATTCAACCACGATCAACCATAATCAACAATGGTTAGCTTTAATCAACCATGGTTAGCCATAATCAACCATGCTCAACCATAGTCAACCACAATCAACCATATTCAACCACAATCAACCATAGTCAACCAAAATCAACCATAGTTAACCACAGTTGACCAATTAGGGTCAACCATGCTTGAGCATCGTTAACCATGAACATCCATCATTAACCATAAACATACAAAGTCAACCATGGTTAACCATAGTCATCTATGGTCAAGCATCATCAATAATGAACATCCAAAGTCAAGCCTTCTTAACCATAGTTAACTATGATCAACCAAATTTAGCTATGGTCAACCATAGTTAAGCATGGCTAACCATGGTTTCCTAAGATCAAACATGCTGAAAAAAAAGTCGATCATCAACAACAAAAGTTAACAAAAATCAAGCATGGCCAACTATATCCAACATGGTTAACAATGGTCCACAATAGACCATTATTAGACGTAAGCATCCAAAATCAACCATGGTAAACCCTAATTAACCATGGTCAACCATAGCCAAGTGTGGTTAACAAAAGTTAACCATTCTATACCAAAATCAACTAAAGAAAACCATGGTCAACCATGAACATCCAAAGTCAACCTTGTACAACCATAGTTAGCCATGGTCACTCATAGTTAACTATGGTCAACCACAGTGAAGCATGGTCAACCATATTCAACAATGAAAAACCATGGTAAACCATAGTCAACCATGAAAAAACATGTTCAACCATGGACTACCATAATAAGCCATACTCAATGAGGGTCAACAAACTAGGATCAACCATGAATAACCATAAAAAACCATGAATAACCATAGTAAATTGTGAACAACCATGTTGATGCATGAATAGCCATAATCAACCATAGTCATGCATTCAAAACCATAGTTAAACATAGTAAACCATGAACTACCATGGTTAGCCATGGTTAATGATAGTAAACCATGGTAAACCAACATTGAATGTAGTCCACCATGAATAACCATAAAAAATGATTGTCAACCATGAATAACAGTGGTCAACCATAGTTTACCATATTCAACTAGGGTCAATCATTATCAAACATGGTTGACCATAATAACCCATTGTCATACATACTCAACTACAATCGACCATAATCAACCATAGTCCACCATGGTCAACTAATTAGGATCAACCATAGTTAATCATAAATAACCATGAATAATAATGGTAAACCATAAACAACCATAGTCAACTATTGTTATCCATGAATAACCATAATAAACCATGAACAACCATTATCAACCATGAAAAACCATTATCAACCATGAACAATGATGGTCAACTATAATCAACCATAAACAACCATGGTCAACCAAAGTGTGCTATAGTCAAGAATGGACAACTATAGTTAACCATGTTCAACCAAAGTCAACTATAGCCAACCATGGTTAACCATAGTCAACCATGATAAACCGTCGTCAACTATGAACATCCAAACTCAACCATTGTCAACCAAGGTCAACAATAGTCAATTATGGTTAACAACAGTCAACCATGGTAAACTATCATCAACTATGAACATCCAAACTCAACCATTGTCAACCAAGGTTAACCATGTCAGCCTTAGTCAAGCATGGTCAACCATAGTCAAATATTTTCAACCATGGTGAACTAAAGTCAACCAATGTCAACCATGGTTAACTAAAGTTGACCATCACCAACCAAATTTAACCATGGTCAACCATAGTTAAGCATGGTAAACCATACTCTGCCATGGTCAACCAACCTTAATCAACCCACCATAATAAGCCATCATCAACTATAATCAACCTTAGACAACCATGATCAACAATTGTAAAAAAAATTTAACCTAATTAAACTATTGTAAAAAGTTTAGTCATTTCCAACCACCTAGGATCAATTATGGTCAACCATAACGAACCATGAATAACCACGGTAAACCATTAGCAACTACATTCAACCATGCTTATCTATAAACATCCATAATCAACCATAATCAACCATGAACAACCATGGTCAACTAAACTTTACCATAGTCAAGCATGGTCAACCAAAATTAAGCAAAGTCAACTATAGTTAAACATGGTTAACCTTCATCAACCATGAACATGTAAACTCAACCATGGTAAATCAAGGTCAACCATGGTCAAGCATTGTCAAGCAAGGTCCACCATAGTTAAATATGGTCAACCATGGTTAATTAAAGTCAATTATGATCTATCAAAATCAATCAAATTCAACCATTTGAAAAAATTCATCTATGGTCAACCAAAGTCGATCATTGTCAACCAAATTCAACCATGGTTAACCATAATCAACCGTATTCAAGCATGTTTAATCATAGTGAACCATGGTCAACCATCACAAACCATGAACATTCAAAGTCAACCATGGTAAACCATAGTCAACTGTTGGTCAACCATAGTCTACCATGGTCAACCAACCTTAATCATCCCAAAATAATCAACCATGGTCAACCATAATGAACCATATTCAACCATAATCAATCTTAACCAACCATGATCAACCATAATCAACCATGTTTAGCCTCAATCAACCATGGTCAACCATAGTCCACAACAATCAATCATAGTTAAGCACAATCAACTAATTGGGTCAATAATGCTTAACCATAGTTAACCATGAGCAACCATTGTCAACTATGAAAATAAAAACTCAACCATGGTTAACCATAGCTAAGCATGGTCAACCATGGGTGATCATATTTAACCATCATCAACCATCATCAACAACAAACATACAAACTCAACTATGGTCAACCATTGTCAACCATGCTCTACCAAAGTTAATCATGTTCAACCATAGTTAAGCACGATCAACCATGGCTTCCTACGACTAAACATGGTAAAAAATGTCATGTACCATACCTGAAATTCCTCAATGTAAAGTTTGAGTAAATGGGGTAAATTGTTTTTCTCTTTTACTATATCCAACAAGTCAACTATGTTAGTCTCTTGAGAGTGTGTAATCACATAATTGTAAACACTACCATCAAAACTGTAATTCAATTAAATTAAGTTCCATTGAGTAGTTGACACGAGGGATATACCAATGACCATACTAGTACAAGAATAATGGTAAGAACTTATACCTCAAATAAAGAATCACATTTTACATCCTTCTCACATTGCAAACATTACCAGCACTTTACCCTAATCTAATACCATGGTATTAAGATCTTGCAAATTATTGATTACTTACCTTTAGATCAAGATATTGGTCCTTTATCTTGAAATCAAAATGTTAAACAAAAGGTATTGAAACATTTAAGTATCCAAGTAGCTTCCCTACACAAAATATACTTTTAACTATATGCTTGCAAGTGTATCTCATAGTCCATTGTGCCAATATAGAAAATGTATCATAAATCATTTATTGTGTATCATCCATTCATTAAATACCATCATGAAAATGAGTATATACAAACATAAAACACAGAGCAAAAAGAGAAACATCAATATACGTGGTTCACCCCATCCATGAGGCTACTTCCACCAAAGTTTGTTAGACTTTATATTATTTTATCAAGAGAAAGATTTACAATTTCATGGCACATCCACTGTGATTTTCTTTACCTCCATTATCTTTCACCGAGAATACTCTCCAATTTATATTTTCCCTCTCTGTAAGGACTTCCATTTAAATGGAAAACCTTTTCACGTAAACATATTCCAAAACTACAACAGGTCACTCTTGGTCTATACTCTTTAACAACTATAGAAACAATAACTAATACTAATCCAAATGCACACTAGGTCCAACCAGCAGCATTGGAAAAATACTAAAATATAGGGTCTAGATTTAGTAAATTGCAGGCATATGGAAACCATAATAATCACAATCGCGGGAAAATGGAAACCACCATAGATCAATATCAACAACGCTGAGTTCAAAATCTCCATACATGAATTTCATAAATCGTAGGCATGGTCCTACTACCCATCCACTATGAGATCATAAATTATACTCATAAACTAATATATCCATAAACCACAACAGATATCATCTACCCATCAGCAATGAGATCCAAAACCTATAAACATAAATTCATAAACACAGACAATGATTTTTTTAAAATCACAAGCTTCAATGCATTCTTTACAGATGTACTCAAATGGAGGCTACAATACAATTTCCAGATCTTACCCATTATCATAGGGGTCGGTGATTATACCGATACCAGACACATCAAAATCAAAATGCTTTCAAACTAAACATCTACATTGCTATAGATCTAATGGCAAGTTTAACACACAAATATTTTGAAAATGAAAACACAGCAAAACTATATCGATGAGATCACAACATAAATATAAATATAGATATGAAAGGAAAAGTTAATTGTTTGCAACTTATGGTTTGAGGTCAACCTAGGCACACTAAGTCAAACTTGGGCCTGTTTGTAAACATTCCTATATTATTATCGCATGTGAACGAACCATTCTTTGAATTCTCTAACATACCATGAAATGGGAGGTGTAGGAATACAAGAAGGTTGAACAAGTTGTTGTAACTTAATCAAATATTCTACTCTTTCTTTTCAAACTATTAATCAACTTACTTCCATTCTATCAAAACCATCATAATATTTTACTTAAATTATGAATATGAAGCATCATAGTATATAAAAGTAAAATATATATATCCACTTACCTCCATTCTAT
>LPNX011083161.1:522838-540686 GCA_001517045.1 Pseudotsuga menziesii | reverse complement strand
GATAAACAATGGAGATCTTCTTGTATATGGATTATAAAGTAAAATATAAATATCCACTTCCATTCTATCGGAAGCATCATAATATTTTACTTAAATTAGGAATATGAAGCATCATAATATATCAAAGTAATATATATATATATATATCCTTGATAATGAATTGGATAAACAATGGAGATCTCTTCTTTTATATGGATTATAAAGTAAAATATATATATATATATATACTATATATATATATAACATACATGAACAAAAGTGCATATTTATGAGGAAGAGAAATACCTTTTTAGTTAAAAGACAAAAGACGAGTTCTTTAAGGGATATAAATAAAGTTTACAGAGCATAACAAACTTTATGAAATTTTTTTGATTTACGATCTAAGATCAATACAATCATGGCCTGGAAAACCTTCGCCGGATCAAGGAAACACTACAACCCACGAAGCAACTAAAAGCGAGTCAAAGAAATTGGTAGGTATAAAAGACTAAATATAATCCAAAAACGCAGGTGTAGAAAAAAATAAAATAACTCGCAGGCATACTATTGTGGGTGTAAAAGACTGGATATGATCCAAAAACGCAGGTCTACAATCGCCAGTATAAATATCGCAGATGTATAGGACTAGATACCAAAAATCACACAAAGATAATTAAATTATAGATATTACTCCAGATCCCACGCATACCAATATTCTCAAGTTCATATCTAAACGTTCTTCAAAAGAAAATTGCAGGTATATTCTAAACATTTTTCAAAAGTTTGTGTCTTAGATAAGCCCCGGGAAGCACTTAATGAATACATTATTTAACATACGATTTTACCGGCTTGAACAATCGTGTATCAGTGCAAGATGGATTTCCAAACTAAAGGATCTAAAATTATGCAACCTACATTCCCGAATATCCCCAAGAAACATGAAATCTTCCAAGTAAATCGTTTCCAATTAAAGTTTTTATCATTGTCGCTTATTACCAATTGAGAATTCATATACCCACCAGCAGTAACGCTACATGTAATGTTGGAGGCAAAGACCCATTTCCACAACAAACCAAGATACATCTAATAGATCACAGAATATGATCTCGGCGATCAGGAAATGGAAATTGATTGAGAAAACAATAGAGTCTATTTACATACCACATATATGGTTTCAATTTGAAACATAAAGGAGAAAACACAGTCATAATTATTAGATTCGATTCCAAACCAAAACGCAGAGGTTTCACATAATACATATTTGATTCAGTTCAATCATAGAGGTGAAAACACAGTCAAAATTATTAGATTCGATTCCAAATAAAAATGCAGACGTTTCACATAATACAGATTTGATTCAGTTCAAACATAGAGGTGAAAACACAGTCAAAATTCTTAGATCCGATTCCAAATCAAAACGTAGAGGTCTCACTTAATATAGATTTGATTCAGTTCAAACGTAGAGGTGAAAACACAGTCAAATTTTTTAGATATGATTCCAAATCAAAACGTAGAGGTTTCACATAATACAGATTTGATTTAGTTCAAACGTAGAGGTGAAAACATAGTCAAAATTCTTAGATACGATTCCAAATCAAAACGTAGAGGTTTCACATAATACAGATTTGGTTCAGTTCAAACGTAGAGGTGAAAACATAGTCAAAATTCTTAGATATTATTCCAAACCAAAACACATACCTTAGCTAAAACACATTGGGAATCGTTTCCAGATATTGGATCACATATCCTTCATATCCTTTACTTCCATCTTTCCCCATCGTAAATGAATAGAGACAGGGGATCTCGCCTAAGAATCCATTCCGGAAGCCACCGTTCCCAAAACTCCAATATCCTTCCTCGTTCATATCACTCTGATTCAAAACCTCTTACAAACTAATAAGTAATGCCTTGGTTGGTTTGTCAAGGGGACAGGTGGCAAGGATCGGCTATCGCATTTTACAATTCTCCTAGGATTCTTCTCACTGAAATCTTTTCATGCCACAACTCGTTGCTATTCCAAGATAGCGTTTTATGGCATGCACGAATTACTTTTCGCATGTTTGTTGTGTTCATGGTAATTTATACATGTATTTGTGTATTGTTTTTTTAATATAATTAAGTCACTTTACTTATGTATTTAGCCATACTTTCTTGGCGCCTTTGCGAGACTAAAACATGTAAATAAACCATAAAATTTATTTAAGATGACTTATGATATAGTCTTTTTAAGAGAAAATTAAACTACTTATTATAATTTCTAGGGAGGGTTTCCTTGACACTTGATTCTATATTAGGTAAAACATATCATTTCATTTTAAATAAAAGAGGATCATAAAGATCCATTATTTGCTAACTGAGTAAATTAGCGTGCTCACGACTCACCTCATCTTAGGTTGATACCCAAGAGCTTAGGTCGTCAAGGGAGTTGCTAATATTCTTTCAGTTCCCCAGACTCGACTAAACTTTTACTTTCCCCCTAGTGGATTCGTCCCCAATCTCGCAATATTATTTTCATATATAATTTGTTGACGCTAGGATAGTACATATAGTGCCTTTTTACTTACACTTCCTATTTTTTGGTCGTGCTCTGAGGGGATGTTACATACTTTCCCCCTTAGAATTAACACCGTCCTCGGTGTTACATATTCATCCAAGGTTTTGTGTTCATTTCCTTTTAATTTCTTATTGCTTGCTTCCACATCTCTAACCGATGTTTTTCAGCTTTGCTTTGATCATAATCAATCTTTTGTGATTCCTACAAGCTTTTATCCTTCATAACCTGCACTTTTGTGCAATAAAACCAAGTCTTCCAAAATGTATTCAGTAATCATGTCATTAATTCATAATCCAACTTAGAACATGAACCACAAATCCCTTCTGCAACACAACATTTTCAATTCACTGAACATATTTTAGCCTTTGTTTGTACTTTTATTCTCATAAAAAAGCCTAATACAACATTACCATCAAGACATTTCATAAGCAATTCAGATTTACTTATCTTTTTTGAAGGACATCTTTTACCTTCGCTACTTGGATGCTTTAACTATTCCACAACTTGACATATACATCTCTTTCAATCACAATTTAGCATCATATTTTTTCACATAATTTCAAGCAGTAACCTTTTAAAATGTACCATTCACCGTCACCCTTGAGGGAATTTTTCCTACTTGAGTATTCATAACATTTACACATTAAGACATTTGATTGTCTAGTTATTAGAATAATCGTTAATATATGTTTTATTGTTTCATCATGAAGTTGAAAAATTTCCAACATCACTTCGTTGATAAACAAACTCTCCTTTGAGTTTTTCATCTTTAACAGCTCTATGCTTAACACAGAACTCTCTCTCTCGAGTTGCTGACACCAATTGGAATTACAGGCTAAAAATTGGAGGTTACTCTCCCTTTTGATTGCTAGTCAAAAGTTTTCCCCTCAAAAACATCAAACATCGTCCTATTTTCCAGATGTTAACTTTGTGCCTAGGTCTTGCCATTGATATCACAGACTCTTTCAAAATTCCCCTCAAGCCTCATCACTTGAGTCCAAGCATTGCTTTTCGACCTAGCCTCCTGCTTGAGTCCAATAAAAGTTACTTTAGCAAAGTAGAGCTAGATCCTCAATTTTTCCCCTTTGGTGTTCCCTCAAAGAAGAGATTATTTTCCTCTCAATCCTTCATGCTCGAGTCCAGGAATATTTTTTCCACCTATCCTCCTGCTTGAGTCCGGGAAACGATATTTTAACCATCAATCATTTATTGGATTTTCATAATTCGATACTTCCAACATTTTGTAAAACATATACAATCATTTCAATAATACTTCAATTTTCTTTGGTTTACACCTTCTATATTTTGCGAAGGGCTACTTCATTAAGTCATTCGTTTAGTGATTTTTAATGTTTATGACAATGCATAATTCTAACCAAAGATAAAATTAATTATGATTTTACAATGAGGTGTTGCAGTAAAATTTGATACTGACTTCAAACTGGATTTTATAGCTTATTGTGGTTAATAAGATAACACATTAAAAATGTCATGAATGAAAAAAAAATCAAGAGCTTCGTAGACTAGGATCATAACCTGGTCGTAGACTAGGATATTGTTGTTAACTAAATATTTAGGGTTAAGTAAATCCCATCAAAGATCTATGGAGAGAAGGTTCCAAAAAACTTTTCACAGAGATTTTACCATACAACCATATCGTCATGATAAAAAGGTAGAAGAAACGGAATGCTTCAATTTATTCAATATATAATTCATGCCTTAATAAATTCATACATGCATCTCGTGACAAACAGAATGCTTCAAAAGAAACTTAACAACCAGAATCTCTCATTTTTTGACTACAGGTTTACTTAAAATGGAGGTTTAAGGACCAACTTAATTAGCCATTATCCTTAAGTTCACTTGTACCAAATTAAGTTACAGTTTATACTACTTCCCTTGTCATTGATTCATTTTAATTGGAGTAACCATGCATACTCTAGTCATCAAAGAATTTTGAGCTCTCATTTAAAATTTAACTTCCTTTAGCTTACATGATGCACGATAAACTGTTATGCAAACCTTTTTCATAAACAGTAATTCAGAGAACTTGGACAACTTACTTGTGTATACGCTGCTCCATTTTTCCATAGTGTTTGAACCTGAGGCTCTGATACCATTTGTAACATACTCAAAATTCCTAAATGTAAATTTTGAGTAAATGGGGTAAATTTTTTTCGCTTTTACTATATCCAACAAGTCAATTATGTTAGTCTTTTGAGAGTGTGTAATCACATAATTGTAAACGCTACCATCAAAATTGTAATTCAATTAAATTAAGTTCCATTGAGTAGTTGACAAGAGGGCTATACCAATGACCATACTAGTAAAAGAATAATGGTAAGACCTTATACCTCAAATACAGAATCACATTTACATCCTTCTCACATTGCAAACATTACTAGCACTTTACCCTAATCTAATACCATGGTAGTAAGATCTTGTAAATTATTGATTACTTACCTTTAGATCAAGATATTAGTTCTTTATCTTGAAATCAAAATGTTAAACAAAATGTATTGAATCATTTAACTATCAAATTAGATTTCCTACACGAAATATATTTTTAACTGTATGCTTGCAAGTATATTTCATAGTCCATTGTACCAATATAGAAAATGTGTCATAAATCATTTATTGTGCATCATCCATTCATTAAATACCATCATGAAAATGAGTATATACAAACATAAAACACAGAGAAAAAAGAGAGACATCAATATACATGGTTCACCCCATCCATGAGGCTACGTCCACCAAAGTTTGTTAGTATTTATATTGTTTTATCAAGAGAAATATTTACAATTTCATGGCACATCCAGTGTGATTTTCTTTACCTCCAATATCTTTCACCGAGAATACTCTCCAATTTCTATTTCCCATCTTTGTAAGGCCAACCATTTAAATGGAAAACCTTTTCACGTAAACATATTCCAAAAATACAAGAGGTCACTCGTGGTCTATACTCTTTAACAACTATAGAACAATAACTAATACTAATCCAAATGCACACTAGGTCCAACCGGCAGCATTGGAAAATTACTAAAATATACGGTCTAGATTTTGTAAATTGCAGGCACATGGAAACCATAATAAACACAGTCGCAGGCAAACAGAAACCACCATAGATCACTATCAACAATGGTGAGTTCAATATCTCCATACATGAATTTCATAAATCGCAAGCATGGTCCTACAACCCATCTACTATGAGATCATAAATTATACTCATAAACTAATATATCTATAAACCACAGCAAATATCATCTACCCATCAGAAATGAGATCCAAAATCTATAAAAAAAAAATTCATAAACGCAAACAATGATAAATATTTAAAAGCACAAGAATCAATGCATTCTTTACAGATATACTCAAATGCAGGCTACAATACAATTTCCAGATTTTACCCATTATCACAGGGGTCGTCGATTATACTGATACCAGACACATCAAATCAAAATAATTTCAAAATAAACATCTACATTGTTGTATATCTAATGGCATGTTTAACACATAAATATTTCGGATATGAAAATGCAGCAAAACTTTATCGATGAGATCGCAACATAAATATAAATATAGATTTGAAAGAAAAAGTTAATTGTTTGCGACTTATGGTTTGAGATCAACCTAGGCACACTAAGTCAAAATTAAGCCTATTTGTAAACATTCCTATTATTATCGCATGTGAACGAACCACTTTTAATTCTCTAACACACCATGAAATGGGAAGTGTAGGAATACGAGCAGGTTGAACAAGATGTTGTAACTTAATCAGATATGCTACTCTTCCTTTTCAAACTATTAATCAACTTACTTCCATTCTATCGAAAGCATCGTAATAACAGGGTCCCCCACATGATGTGCAGACATGTGGCTCGCTCTGAGGCACATCGGATGTCGGTCTATCCCCGCCAACAGATGTCCCTCCACCACTAGAAGATGGTGGTTGTACACCAGCAGAGGAAGAGGGCACTCTCTCGTCAATAGTGGCCGTGTGTCGAGAGACCATCTCAACTAGAGTAAAAAATGCATCCTATGTCTGGGAAACCATGTCATGTGCAGGAGGGATTTCTACCCTCGGTAGCTGGGCACGGGGTGCAGGTATCTGTGGATTGGCGTCTCTATGCCTAGCATGGGGTCGATGTTGGGGCATTCCCCTACCAACTCCCTGGAATCCCAACATGTCAAAATAGTTGACATGTTCCCCCATCACAAACTCTGCATACAATTTTCGGAGGAAGTACATCGGTACTTCCCTATTGTTATGAGGGGGGACGTCAAAAACCATGTACCACCTATCCATCCAGTTTTCTCTGATGGGTGGAAAAGTGCACCACTCAATAGAAATATGTGGCCTACTGATCTCCGGGATGTTATCCATCCCAGGCACTCTAAACAATCAATAGATGGCTTGTTTTGTTATTTTCATCTTTTTTACCTCATTGTAACTCAAGCCATCAACATATTGTTGCCTTTTTCTCTCCCTGTAAGATGCGATGCTATACAATGCATCATTCGATCTTGTGATCGTATCAACAATAGATAATAGTGAATTTGACAAGGAGCGGGCGGAGCTCATCTCCACCCCTCCAAGCTGAACCTATCTCTCTCAAATGGCCAATGAACCTCAGTATCTCTGCATTGTTATGATCCATAGTAGCCACTGCAATCATAAATACAAATAAAATATCATTAGAAATATAAACACATGATATAATGACATATATAAGAACTGAAAATTGTATAACTATTGACATATAAACTAAATCTATCATGTAAATTTAAAGATTGATCTTAAATTTTACAGTAAAGAATAGGCGGCATAAGCTATTTAGAGTGTTAGTCTATTCATATAAGCTATTTATTGTTAATGAGAGGGGCTATTGTTGAATGAAGTTGGTAATCAATTTCTAAGCCATTTATTAATAATGAAGATTATTATCATTTTGATGAGGGTGATATTCAACAAATATGTAGGAGCTATGATGAGGGTGAATTTCTAACCCATCCTTATTTATTAGTCATCATTAGTCTCTCATGAGGTAAGAACAAGATGAGTTAACCTGGTTTCAATCATTATACTTTGCCTACACCGAATAAAAACTTAAAGGGCATGTGGAAGCATGACACCCTTGGTATCAAATATGATTACTAAACATCCATAAAAAAAAGGCATATGTATTTCATTCATTATGAAGAAACTTTGAAGAAAATGAATATGTATTGTTGATTGTCATATAAGTGATGTATGATTTAAATGTTTAGGTAGTATAAATAAGAAATAGGAGTACAATCGAAAGTTGTGCCTAGAATATGAACTAAATATTTTTTATTTCGATATGACTCGCACAAGTGCACACATATCATAAGGAGAAGAAAACTAAACCCAGAAAACATATGAAAATAGGAAAGTGTGTAGAAGTGGGTCAATGAAATAGAATGAAGTTGATGAATAATATTTATTTGGAATTTTAAAAAAAATCACTTGTGCATGTAGTGTCACATGGGTGGGTGAATAGTATAAAAAATGCAATAAATTAGTATTTCTATATTCTTTTGAGAAATGCCTTTAGCTAAAGAGATTATAAAAGAAAGGCTTGATCTGGACAGATCATATATTTGCACCTTAAACTTGGATGATTGTTGTAGTGCCAATATTTTTTGGTGAATTGTTGATGAATTTGGTCTAAATTTTGAGTTACTATTGAGAGGTGAGGTTCCTATCAATCTTGATGAATATCCATTCATATGAGTGAAGATTTTACCACATTGATATTTCAATTTATGGCAGCCTAGAAACTACTGGTTACACTCTTCCCATGAATCATTTCATCTACAGTAGCAAAATATTGAACTTCTTCTCCACATGAAGACCCATGACTATATACTGTCAGGAGAATGATGATGGAATACAAAAATGGAAAGCATGAGGGTAGTAGAAATTATGGAAAGATGTATACATGTCTTTCCCTTGATGATGACATTGCCAAAACACACTTATTATTCTTGTGGGATGAGTATGGAAGTTGTTATATTGACATTGCTCTAATTTTGAAAGCAATTGAGTTAGAATATAGGAGGTTGGGTCTTGGCTGTGTCAAGCTCTTATGAAGAGGGACAATGAAAAAAACATGACAAAAATTGAAGAAATTACCTCACAAAGGGAAGGTTAAAATCCAAAGGTGGAGATGGTGGGCTCAAGCACACCCAAAATCGCGTATTGATAGTCGAGGTTTCCTCTTCGTTTGTCCAATAGCCCCACCAATAATGAGAAAAAGACAGCCTCGACCGGTTTAAAATAAAAAACAACTTTTAAGAATCGCGTGTGCGTTTTAGCAAAGCAAATCGCGCGTGCGATTTGCTTTTCTAAAACACGCGCGCGATTTTGTTTACTAGCCTAGTTGGCATGACCATTGCCAGCCTTGGGACTAGGCTTGGCAGGTTCGGTGTTGCTTGGGTTGATTTCTTTTTTTTGGATCAAGAGTGAATGACTTCACTCCACCATTGCATCTAAAGGGTCCATCAACTTCTTGCACACACCCTATTCATAACATTTACACATTAAGATGCTCAATGTCTAGTTATTAGAATAATCGTTAAATATGTGTTTTATTGTTTCATCATGAAGTTGAAAAACTTCCAAGAACACTTTGTTGATAAACAAACTCTCCTTTGAGTTTTTTTATCTTTAACAGCTCTATGCTGAACACATAACTCTCTCTCTCTCTCGAGTTGCTGACACCAATTGGAATTACAGGCTAAAAATTTGAGGTTACTCTCCATTTTGATTGCTATTCAAAAGTTTTCCCCTCAAAAACATCAAACAACATCCTATTTTCCAGATCTCAACTTTGTGCCTAGGTCTTTCCATTGATATCACAGACTCTTTCAGAATTCCCCTCAAGCCTCATCACTTCAGTCCAAGCATTGCTTTTCCACCCGGCGTCCTACTTGAGTCCAATAAAATTTACTTTACCAAAGTAGAGTTAGATCCTCAATTTTTCCCCTTGGTGTTCCCTTAGAGAAGAGATTATTTTCCCCTCAATCCTTCATGCTTGAGTCTAGGAATATTTTTTCCACCCAGCCTCTTGCTTGAGTCCAAGAAACGATATTTTAACCATCAATCATTTATTGGATTTTCATAATTCGATACTTCCAACATTTTGTAAAACATATACAATCATTTCAATAATACTTCAATTTTCTTTGGTTTACACCTTCTATATTTTGCGAAGGGCTACTTCATTAAGTCATTCGTTTAGTGATTTTTAATGTCTATGACAATGCATAATTCTAGCCAAAGATAAACTTAATTATGCTTGTACAATGAGGTCTTGCAGTAAAATTTGATACTCACTTCAAACTGGATTTTATAGCTTATTGTGGTTAATAAGATAACACGTTAAAAACTATCATGAATGAAACAAAAATCAAGAGCTTCGTAGACTAGGATCATAACCTAGTCGTAGACTGGGATATTGTTGTTAACTAAATCTTCAAGGTTAAGTAAATCCCATCAAATATCTATGGAGAGAAGGTTCCAAAAAAATTTTCACAGAGATTTTACCATGCAACCATATTGTCATGATAAAGAGGTAGAAGAAATGGAATGCTTCAATTTATTCAATATATAATTCATGCCTTAATAAATTAATACATGCATCTAGTAACAAACAAAATGCTTCAAAAGAAACTTAACAACCAGAATCTCTCATTTTCTGACTACAGGTTTACTTAAAATGGAGGTTTAAGGACCAACTTAATTAGCCATTATCCTTAAGTTCGCTTGTACCAAATTAAGTTACATTTTATACTACTTCCCTTGTCATTGATTCATTTTAATTGGAGTAACCATGCATACTCTAGTCATCAAAGAATTTTGAGCTCTCATTTAAATTTTAACTTCTTTTAGCTTACATGATGCATGATAAACTCTTATGCAAACCATTTTCATAAACAGTAATTCATAGAGTGCACAACTTACTTGTGTATATGCCGCTCCATTTTTCCATAGTGTTTTAACCTGAGGCTCTGATACCATTTATAACATACCCAAAATTCCTAAATGTAAATTTTGAGTAAATGGGGTAAATTTTTTTCGCCTTTACTATATCCAACAAGTCAATTATGTTAGTCTCTTGAGAGTGTGTAATCACATAATTGTAAACACTACCATCAAAATTATAATTCAATTAAATTAAGTTCCATTGAGTAGTTGACAAGAGGGCTATACCAATGACCATACTAGTAAAAGAATAATGGTAAGAACTTCTACTTCAAATAGAGAATCACATTTACATCCTTCTCACATTGCAAACATTACTAGCACTTTACCCTAATCTAATACCATGGTAGTAAGATTTTGCAAATTATTGATTACTTACCTTTAGATCAACATATTAGTTCTTTATCTTGAAATCAAAATGTTAAACAAAATGTATTGAATCATTTAACTATCAAATTAGCTTTCCTACATGAAATATATTTTTAACTGTATGCTTGCAAGTATATTTCATAGTCCATTGTACCGATATAGAAAATGTATCATAAATCATTTATTGCGCATCATCCATTCATTAAATACCATCATGAAAATGAGTATATACAAACATAAAACACAGAGAAAAAAGAGAGACATCAATATACATGGTTCACCCCATCCATGAGGCTACGTCCACCAAAGTTTGTTCATATTTATATTATTTTATCAAGAGAAATATTTACAATTTCATGGCACATCCAGTGTGATTTTCTTTACCTCCAATATCTTTCATCGAGAATACTCTCCATTTCTATTTTCCCTCTTTGTAAGACTTTCCATTTAAATGGAAAACCTTTTCACGTAAACATATTCCAAAAATACAAGAGGTCACTCGTGGTCTATACTCTTTAACAACTATAGAAAAATAACTAATACTAATCCAAATGCACACTAGGTCCAACCGGTAGCATTGGAAAACTACTAAAATACACGGTCTAGATTTTGTAAATTGCGGGCACATGGAAACCATAATAAACATAGTCGCACGCAAATGGAAACTACCATAGATCAATATCAACAATGCTGAGTACAATATCTCCATACATGAATTTCATAAATCGCAGGCATGGTCCTACAACCCATCTACTATGAGATCATAAATTATACTCATAAACTAATACATCCATAAACCACAGCAAATATCATCTACCCATCAGAAATGAGATCCAAAATCTATAAAAAAAAATTTCATAAACGCAGACAATAATTTATTTAAAAGCACAAGAATCAATGCATTCTTTATAGATATACTCAAATGCAGGATACAATACAATTTCCAGATCTTACCCATTGATTATACCGATACCAGACACATCAAATCAAAATGATTTCAAAATAAACATCTACATTGCTATATATCTAATGGCATGTTTAACACATAAATATTTCGGATATGAAAATGAAGAAAAACTTTATCGATGAGATCGCAACATAAATATAAATATAGATATGAAAGAAAAAGTTAATTGTTTGCGACTAATGGTTTGAGATCAACGTAGGCACACTCAGTGAAAATTAAGCCTATTTGTAAACATTCCCATTATTATCGCATGTGAATGAACCATTCTTTCAATTCTCTAACATACCATGAAATGGGAAGTGTTGGAATACGAGCAGGTTGAACAAGTTGTCGTAACTTAATCAGATATGCTACTCTTCCTTCTCAAACTATTAATCAACTTACTTCCATTCTATCGAAAGCATCGCAATATTTTATTTAAGTTATGAATATGAAGCATCATAGTATATAAAAGTAAAATATATATCCAGTTACTTCCATTCTATGGGAAGCATCATAATATTTTACTTAAATTAGGAGTACGAGGCATAATACTATATAAAATAAATATATATATATATATCCTTGATAATGAATTGGATAAATAATGGAGATATTCTTGCATATGGATTATAAAGTAAAATATATATATATTCTCGATATATATAATGGAACATACATGAACAAAAGTGCATATTCATGAGGAAGAGAAATACCTTTTTAGTTAAAAGACAAAAAACGACTTCTTTAAAGGATATAAATAAAGCTTACGGAGCATAACAAACTTTATGAAAAAGTTCTTATTTACCATCTAAGATCAATACAATCGTGGCCTAGAAAACCTTTTCCAGATCAAGGAAACACTACAACCCACAAAGCAACTAAAAGGGAGTGAAAGAAATTTGCAGGTATAAAAGACTGAATATAATCAAAAAATGCAGGTGTAGAAAAAAATAAAATAACTCGCAGGCGTACTATTACGGGTGTAAAAGATTGGGTACTATTACGATCCAAAAACGAAGATCTACAATTGCAGTATAAATATCGCAGATGTACATGACTAGATAACAAAAATCACACAAAGATAATAAACTGTATATATTACTTCGGATCCCACTCATACCAATATTCTCAAGTTCAGATCTAAAGGTTCTTGAAAAGAAAATTGCAGGTATATTCTAAACATTTTTTAAAATTGTGTGCCTTAGATAAGCCTCGGGAAGCACGTAATGAATACATTATGTAACATACGGTTTGACTCGCTTGAACAATCGTGTATCATTGCAAGATGGATTTGTAAACTGAGGGATCTAAAATTATGCAACCTACATTCCCAAATATCCCCAAGAAACATGAAAGCTTCCAAATAAATCATTTCTAATTAAAGTTTTCATTCTTGTAGCTTATTACTAACTGAGCATTCATATACCCACCACCAATAACGCTACATGTAATGCTGGAGGACAAGACCCACTTCTAGAACAAACCAAGATACGTTTAATAGATCACAAAATAGGATCTCAGTGATCAGTAAATGGAAATTGATTGAGAAAACGATAGAGTCTATTTACATAGCACAGATATGGTTTCAATTTGAAACATAAAGGTGAAAACACAATCATAATTATTAGATTCGATTCCAAACCAAAGCACAGAGGTTTCACATAATGTAGAGGTTTCATTATTAGATTCGATTCCAAACCAAATGTAGAGGTGAAAACACAATCAAAATTCTTAGATCCGATTCCAAATCAAAACGCAGAGGTTTCACATAATATAGATTTGATTGAGTTCAAACGTAGAGGTGAAAACACACTCAAAATTCTTAGATCCGATTCCAAAACAAAACACATACCTTAGCTAAAATAAATTGGGAATCATTTCCAGAGATTGGATCACATATCCTTCATATCCTTTACTTCCAACCTTCCCCATCTCAAATGAATAGAGATAGGGACTCTCACCCAAGAATCCATTCTGGAAGCCACCGTTCCCCAAAATCCAATCTCCTTCCTTGGTTGTATCACTCCCCTTCAAAACCTCTTATACACTAATAAGTAATGCCTTCGTTGGTTTGTCAAAGGGACACGTGGCAAGGATCGACTACCACGTTTTATAATTCTCCTAGGATTCTTCTCACTGAAATTTTTTCACCCCACGACTTGATAGCATTTTATGGCATGCACAAATTGCTTTTCTCATGTTTGTTTTGTTCATGGTAATTTATACATGTATTCTTGTATTTTTTTTTAATATAATTAAGTCACTTTACTTATGTATTTAGCCATGCTTTCTTGGTGCCTTTGCGAGACTAAAACATGTAAATAAACCATAAATTTATTTAAGATGACTTATGATATAGTCTTCTTTAGATAAACTTAAACTTATTATTATAATTTTTAGGGAGGGTTTCCTTGACACTTGATGCCATATTAGGCAAAAGATATCATTTCATTTTAAATAAAAGAGGATCATAAAGATCCATTATTTGTTAACTAAGGAAATTAGCTTGCTCACGACTTACTTCAATTTAGGTTGATACCCAAGAGCTTAGGTTGTCAAGGGAGTCGCTAAATCTTCTTCTAGTTCCCCATGCATGACTAAACTTTTACCTTCCCCCTAGTGCATTCGTCCCCAATCTAGCAATATTAGTTTCATATATAATTTGTTGACACTAGGATAGTACTTTCAGTGCCTTTTTAGTTACAGTTCTTGTTTTCTGGTCATGCTCTAAGGGTATGCTACATATCAACCATGGACAACTTAACTCAACCAAGGCCAACTATATCCAACATGGTCAATTATAGTCCACCATAGTCAACCATGGTAACCCATTTTTAAACGTGACCATCCAAAGTCATATGTGGTTAACCATAGTCTAGAATGGTCAACAAATGTTAACTATTCTATACCAAAATTAGCCAAATCCAACCAAATTCAACCATGGTCTGTCATGAACATTCAAAGTCAACCATAGTCAACCACAATGAACTATGGTCAACCATAGTAAATCATGGTGAACTATAGTAAACTATGTTTAATTACAGTCAACCATAGTTGACCAAAGTCAACCATTGTAAAAAAAAGTCTACCATGGTCAATCATAATCTATCATGGTCAACAATTATTTACCATGAACTTTTAAATTCAACCCTTCATTCATAGTCAACCATCTAAACCTAAAATTACTTTTCATGCTTAATGTCATGGTTAAACAAAACAATTGCACCAATTGTTTCTTTCTAGTTCATTATATGCATTGTAAAATTTTCAAGTCATCAAATTTTTGTTAATAGTGAAACAAGGTCATCCAAAGTCAACCATATTTAAGCATGGTCAACCATGGTCAATCAAATTCAACCATGGTCAATCAAAGTCATCCATAGTTAACCATGGTCATTCTTAGTCAACCATGGTCGACAATAGTTAATCATGGTCAACCTTCATCAACCATGAACATAAAAAGTCAAGCACTTTTAAATGTGGTTGAATTTTTGTTGGCCATTGCTAACCATGTTCAATCATGGTCGAGCATAGCCACCCATAGTGAATCAAAATGAGTCATAGTCAACTGTGGTCAACCATAGTCAACCAATGTCAAGTATGCCCAACTAATGTCATCCATAGTGAGTTATTCAACCAAAGTCAACTATGGTCATACAAAGTCAATCATAGTCAGCAGTCGCCCACCAAGGTCAACCAAAGTCGAGCAAAGTAAACCAAATCCAACCATGGTTAACCAATAGTTCATTATGGTGAAACCAACCATAGTCTAACAAATTCAACTATGGTCGACCATGTTCAAACAATTCTTAATCATGGTCATATAGCAACCATAGTAAACCATGTCAAACATTTTCAAACATGATCAACCATGAGCCTAAATATTTTTATATAATATTAACATATATCTTATTTTCAAATTTAAGTTCCTTAATTTTAATTTATGTTATATTATGTTATGTTATATTATTTTAGTAATAATAATAACAAATAACTATTTATATATGATAAATATATTTAAATATTTATAATAAAAATAATTGTGATTTAAACAAGAATGATTTTTATTAATTTTAATATTTGTTAGAATAATCCGTCAGGATTATTGTAAATAAATAATAAATAGGAATATGAATAGATAGGAAGCCAAACAGGTTGAGCAGAAGGTTAAACCCAACTGCCATGAGATTTGTATAAGTATAGGATTTTGCATTGGAATAGTTAATCAATTGGGAGTTATTACCAACAAGTGGTATTCAGGCTGCCTGGCTGCCTGCCCATCGCCAGTCTGCCCCTGCGCACATTCATTATGTGCGTTTATTTTTTGCTCATACGTTTGATACCTAACCCTAACGCTTCATCTCCTGCCTGGCTGAGCTACGATTGTTTGTGCATTGCTGCACGCATTGAACCATTGTTTCCTTTATGCTTTTGAAAATGTACATGCGAAGATATGTGGAAACCCTAGTTTTTATGAGTGAAAACCAGCGTTGGATATGCTACCGGTGCACCCCCACTCTGTTGGCAGTTGCGAATTGAAAGGACTACGCAGATGCGTGGATGCATGGATGCGGGCTTGAATGGGAGAATGCAGACTGTCTTCCTAATGCTAAAGCGTGGGTCCAATGTTTGTTTTGGACGAGTTTATGAGCTGTGCGTTGAAACAATGGTGAAAGCTGTGCACCTGCTAGACTAACGTGGATATTGAAGAGCTGCGTGGAGAGATTGTGCTGACTGATATATAGCATGGACTGCCTGCCTGGAGACTGCGTTAATAGCGTGGAGTACTGAAACCTACCATTGAACGTGGAGTTTTCTGCTGCGTGCAATCATTCAAATTGCGTGGAGGAAGGAAACCCTACTTAGCTGAACACTGAAATAACGTGGAAGACTGCCTGGGAGTTATACCCGTGGCTACAAAGGACTGCCTCAGAGCGTGGACTGAGCGTGGACTGCATTATGCATGAAGGGGAATCGCTGTTGGAGATTGATATATCATAGCACTAAATCATTTTTGGAGTTTGTTTCTTTGCGTAGACATTGTTTCAATTATTTCCAGCAAGCTTCGGAAGGAGCCAATGAAGCATTTGTAAATATTAGGTCTTTCCCCAAGACGGTTTGGGCAGTTTAATGCAATAATATCGACATGCCAGTTTCCATTTATAATCTGATAATTCCCATACTGTGAGCCATACTGAGTCATCACTACTGTTTGTGTGCAGATAGGAAACTGATTGCAGGCAATAGAGTTAGTAAAATAAGGAGGAAATATTACCAGCATCTGCATTTGATGTATTTGCTGATTAAATAGCATGAAATTTATCTATTTCTGCTCTCATACATTCAAATGCGGTCTGATGCGTTGAAGATTTGTGACTGCGTTGGAGAAATAATATATGCTGTGTATAAAACTTATCTTTTTGCTGAAGACTAACTGTGCTTTGAAAATAAAGCTGTAACCACTGCATGAGAAGGTTGTTGGTTAATTGTAGCATAGACTATATTGTAAAAGTGCAGAGACTCAGACCTGCATTGTGTAGAATAGTGCATAGAATTTATATAATGAAATGATATAGAAATTAAATATAGAGCAGCTGCAAGATTGTTTTGATAGGGCTGATAGGCTGCAGAATCATATTGTAATATGTAAAGGAGCAGGAATCTAAACCTGCATCCCATATTTTTTCTAAATCATTCTGCAAGTTATTGTTTCCAGATTAGAGATGCACTCTTTGGCATCTAGTATTGGTGCTGCCCTTGCTGGCAAAGAACAATCCAAAGACGCTTCCAAGGGAGATTGCAGCAAGAGAGGACGAGGAAGAAGAAATTTCAGAGGTAGAGGGGCAGAAGAAAAAGATCAGATTTGCAGTGCAAGCGTTGTGGAAAAACTGGGCACACATCAGATCAGTGTTGGGCTTCATGGGACTCAATCAAAGACAAGCACAACCAGAAGAAAGATGACCAAGATGCTAGTAAAACTTCTAAT
>LPNX011083161.1:448433-514310 GCA_001517045.1 Pseudotsuga menziesii | reverse complement strand
GAGATCGAGCCTTAACATGGTATATAAAGTATACCACAATACCCAGGACACTTGTCCAGGTCAAGACCGCCATGATTAAAGAGTTTAAGAAACCTAAGTCCGAGTCATAGTGTATTACAGAACTCAAAGACATCAAGCAGTTACCTACAGAGTCGGTGTGGGACTTTGATCAGAAATTCAAAGCCCTTATCGACCAAGTCAGTTTTGAGTTCACGCTGAAGCAGCATAAGGAATGGTTTATTGCAGCGCTGCTCCCTCACATTAGACTGTCGTTAATGCAATAGAAACTCCAGACGCAGGATGACGCATTGGAGATGGCGATGAAACTAGAAGCTTCACCTCTAGCTGAGAGCAGTACAAGCATGGTAACTTTACAAAATCAGTTGGCTAATCTCACACTACAGTTGCATGAGCTTAAGAAAGGGAAAGAGGTTGTGTAAGACATATGGTGCGTAAAATGTAAAGCACAAGGCCATAGCAAAGAAAATTGTCCGATTTTTGTAGAATATATAGCGACAGGGGCTCCAAACCCCTTACCACAGACCCATGGACTGTGGTGTGAAATATGCAAAACATGAGGACATCTACCTCACCAATGTCCTCTACTTCAGAAGTACGCGTAGACACCTAAGAACTTATACTACGTCTTCTGCAAGTCTGTAGGCCATGATGAACATGATTGCAGAGCCTATGATCTCATGGTTGGAGCAAAGCAAGACTTGTACAGAGTCCGGTCAGAAACACAGGGTCTAGTAGTAGGACCACAGCAGGATCCGGCTTATGGAGGCCGTGGAGGAGGATTCAGAGGACGAGGCCGAGGAGGAGGCTTTGCACGAGGAGAAGGGTTTGGCAGTGGTCGCGGACCAGTTACTTGTTACAACTGTGGAGTTGTAGGACACTATGCTAGGGACTGTTAGAGCCCCACTACCACTTGTAACTACTACAAATCTTACAATCATACTATAGAGGAGTGTCCTACCTTGATAGCTAAGATCAGAGAACCTAAGCCAACAGTACACCAGAATATCCAGCTTATTGCTGCTGAGTAGGAAGAGCCAGAACCAAGAGTCAATATTGTGACTCGCAGCGGTGTTTCTACCAGTGGGACATCGCAGGAGATGGAAAAGAACACAAGTCAGGAGTGGGTGCACAGAGCTCCTAATAAAGCAACACCACTCGACCTGCAGAAGAACAAACAGACATTTCAGGAAGCTAAGGCTTTCTTTGATGACCCTACGCACTCAGGATCACAGGTACCGCCATCTAGGGGCGTACCGCAGTAAGCATCTTGTGGCAATAGCCTTGTACAGACATCGCAGGCTACCACATCGGGAAGATGCAATGAGGATGAGATGACAGGAAGTGTACATTCCTTCCTGTGGAGTTGTCTAAAACTTGTAAGAAATGAGTAAGCTATCACGAAACTTCAGCACATTATAGATCAGTCTCAGCCATCTTCTTCCGTGAGCAGCAAACAATGTGCTGTTCATAATATTATAGGACATACAAGAACGGGAAGAGAGATGTGACTCACAGTGCAGGTTGGAGAATTTGAAATGGATGAGGTAATCCTAGATCTAGGATCAGACGTGAATGTTCTGACTAAGCAGACATGGGAACAGATGGGTAGCCCTAAGTTAATCAGAACGCCTATCCATCTGAGATTAGCTAATCAGCAGCGTGTATCACCTCTAGGTCAGTTACCACAGGTGCCAGTTGACATTGTCGGAGGTCGCAGCTTTGCGGACTTTGAAGTTATAGAAATCATTGGCGATAGTAGACCCTATCCAGCATTGCTAGGAATTGATTGGGCGATCGGTAACATGGCCATTATCAACCTAAAGAGAAGACAAATGACCTTTGAGGACGCGCAGATCCGGGTCATTGCACCGTTGGATCCTTTTCAGGGTCCTAGATATATTGAACCTATCCGAGCAGAGGAGGAGGCACATAACATGGAGAGCCTCTATCAGATGACCACGAACCAGAGCGACTACATCAATCCAACCGTAGAAGGGAATATCAGTTGGCAATGTAACAACTCATGTGCATCAGATTTAGATGTTGGTCTAGAGAATTGGCAGAACAGACTTCATGAAGTCTCAGCGCGCAGATGTGCGTACTTGTCTAAGTCACTGTGATGGATCGGCGCAGAGATCAATGAGATTCCATCCTTTCATGGTCTAATAGATATCCAGGACTTTCTCGATCAGTTTGAACAACAAATCCCTCATGAGCAGAGGACCGAAGCTATGGACCTTTTAGTACGAGCCACACTTGCAAGATGGTGGTATGCACATAAAGAGAACATCGCATCATGGGATGATATTAAGAGATTCATGGCGATCAGATTTTCTGTCAACGGAGAGTATGTCCAGTAGAAATACACAGGAGAGAGTGACCCCAGATCACACATTCAGACATGTGAACAAAATTGGTGGGACATTCTCGAGGATGAATGGGTTCACCGATTCATTCATACTTTGGATACAGTTCCAAGGAACTGGTATACAGAGACTAAACTACACAAAGGAACAACAACATGGCCACTTATGGTAGATAGCTTCCTAGTCACCTTCGCTTTTGAATCTGAGTATCCAAGTGTTGATCAGGCCCTACAAGTAATAAAGAGTAAGATATTTGAGGATTGTACCATATCAATGTCAGCTCAACCTGAGTGGGCTATCTAGCTAAAAGAGGCGTTAGAGTGTTATAATTTTTCATCAAAACTAGAGGAGGAGGATGAGGATCCTCGCGACACCAACATTCCGGAGTTGGAAGGCACTCGCGATGTTTAGGGACCACAGTTAGAAATTCCAGCAATCACAGAGCCCATCAAGATTAAAAAGATCAATATTGGCATAGACACAGAACCTAAGTTTGCCTCTATTGGAGACTATTGGAATGATGAAATAGTCGGTCAGATTGCAGACTTGCTACATGACTATCAGGACCTATTTCCCACCAAGTTCACAGAGATGAAGGGAATAGTCGGAGACCTGGGAGTCATGAGGATACCGTTGAAGGAGAATGCTAGACCAGTCAAGCAGCGCACATATAGATTAAATCCGCGATATAAAGAAAAAGTAAAGGATGAGATCGATAAGATGCTAGTAGCAGGCATCATTGAGCCGGTAGAAGAAAGCGAATGGGTTAACCCCATGGTCGTACAAGAGAAGAAAACCAAAGGAGACATCAGGATCTATGTCGATTTGCGCAAGCTCAACAATGCATCGCTTCACGATCCATTTCTGACATCGTTCACTGATGAGGTATTAGACAACGTGGGAGGACAGGAGGTCTATTCCTTCACTGATGGCTTTTCAGGCTATCAGCAGATCAGAATCCATCCAGAGGATCGATCTAAGACTACCTTTGCAACAGAATGGGGCTGCCCTTTGGTCTTAAAAATGCACCAGCTATATTTTCTAGAGTAGTAGTTGCTGTATTTAAAGAATACATCCATAAGTTTCTAGAAGTATATTTTGATGATTGGACTGTATTTGGACTAATTGACAAGCACATAGGAGATCTAAGACTGATGTTAGAGAAATGTAGGCAGTACCAGATTTCTTTAAACTTGAAGAAATGTATATTTTGTGCACCATTTGGTATTTTGTTGGGTCACATTGTTTGTAGACAAGGCTTGATGGTAGATCCCACAAAGATTGCCATCATTGTAAATCTTCCAGCACCCAACTCAGTCAAGCAACTGAGGACAGTACTTGGTCATACCGGGTATTACAGAAAGTTCATCAAGGGCTACACAAAGATTACAGCACCAATGGAGAAATTGCTAAAGAAAGATGTAAAATTCCTATGGAATGAGGAATGTCAGCAGAGTCTAGACACACTTAAAGAAAAGATGGTTACAGTGCCCATCCTCGTATTTCCAGACTGGAATAAGCCATTTCATGTACATGTGGATGCATCTGGCATCGCCCTAGGGGTTGTCTTAACGCAACCAGGAGAAGGGGATATTGATCATCCTATCGCATACTCTAGTAGAAAGCTATCGATGGCAGAAAAGAACTACACCATGACAGAAAGAGAAGGCTTAGCTATGGTGTATGCGCTGTAGAAGTTTAGGCACTACCTATTGGGTGCCTCGTTCAAGATGTTTACTGACCATTCCGCATTGAAGTATCTGGTCAATAAGCCAGTGTTAGGGGGGAGAATCTGCAGATGGTTACTCCTATTTTAGGAGTATGATTTTGAAATCATTGTTAAACTAGGAAGATTGAATGCCGGACCTGATCATCTGTCGCGGATAGACTCAGGAGAAGAGCCAAGTAACCTAGAGGACAATTTGCCAGATGCGCAGTTGTTTTCTATCCAGATCGCGGATGACTACTATGCTGATATTATTCACTTTCTCACTACAGGATTAGCGCCTGATGAGTTCACTAAGCAGCAAAAGAAGCAGTTGGTTGTTAAAGCAGTAGACTCCACCCTGATCGCAGGACACCTATACAAGTTAGGACCGGATGAAGTTTTGCGCAGATGTGTGATGCTGCATGAAAAAGACGCTATTATCAGAGAGGCACATTCAGGAACCGCAGGAGGTCATTTCGCAGGAAAGCCGACTACGCAAAAAATCCTAGATGCAGGATTATGGTGGCCTACGTTGCATAAGGACACCAAGGACTTTTGTAGATGCTGCGATATCTTCCATAGGGTAGGAAAACCCTCGCGACGCGATGAAATGCCGCTGTGACCGCAGGTTACGCTGCGCGCATTTGACAAGTGGGCTATAGACTTTGTGGGTCCTATCAACCCACCAGGAAAGTGCACTGGCGCGAGATATATTATCACTGGAACATAGTATCTCACCAGATGGGTAGAGGCCAAAGCAGTAAGAAATTGTGATGCTGCTACAGCCGCACAGTTCCTTTTTGAGAACATCATCAGTAGATTTGGATGCCCCGTAATTTTGATGAGTGATCAAGGCACACATTTCTTGAACCGCACCATTGAGGCCTTGACAGAATAATTCCAGATTCAGCACCATAAGAGCACTCCCTACCACCCACAGGCTAATGGTACGGTGGAGGCCTTTAATAAGATTTTAGAAAACGCTCTTACTAAGATCTGCAATAGCCAAAGGAATGATTGGGACCTCAGAGTTAACGCTGTATTATGGGCGTATATGACCACATGCAAGAAACTTACAGGACACACACCTTTCAGCTTGGTGTATGGACAGGAGGCTGTTATGCCTATGGAGTATATTCTTCCCAGTTTAAGAATCGCTCAGATTACCAAGATGACTGATACAGACATAGTGGAGGAAAGGCTAGCACAGCTGCTTGCCTTAGAGGAAGACAAATTCATCGCTGGATTCCATCAGAAAGTGTAGAAGGCACGACAAAAAGCTTGGCATGACAGACACATTAAAAGTAAGACTTTACAGATCGGAGACCTAGTACTCCTCTATGACAGTAAATTCATTAAGTTTCCAGGGAAGTTCAAGACGCATTGGCTGGGGCCATATCAGATACAACAAGTTACAGAGGGAGGTGCCGTTCAGCTCAGCCAACTAAATGGGGAGCTTCTTCCCACATTGATTAATGGCAGTAGGCTTAAGCTCTATAGCGATAGCCACCCCACCTCCCAGCCCTGGCTTAGCCAGCTTATGATGGTGCAGATGTCCAGTGTAGTTGAAAGGAGGCATCGCACCGGGAACTAGTCTACACCGGTAGGTATTATAAGTATGAGGAATCGCATAAGCTCGGTTCATTTTGTGCAAGTCATCCGTGGTTTGCGTTTCTCTTTTATTTAAAAAAAAAAAAAAACACGCTTGTTTGTTTGTGCAGGTGATGCGGTGATTCAGCGCAGCAATGCGGTGTTTCCTCGTGCCATGTATCCAGTTTTGCAACCGACAGAGGGCCAGTCAAGTCACCTTCTGATAGGCAGTTAATGAGGAAATGACTGGTATACCTTACCGTAGATTTGGTAGTAGCATAATTAAGTTTCCATATTTGGCAAATCTTCGACGAGACCGGCGCCTGTACACACACGCTTCGAGGGAAATGTGATCGGATTTCAGCATTTAGTGAGGATCAGATGACGGGTGTGGTCTCGCCCATGTAATTATTACGACCGACGAGTTCAGTCTAGATGATCGTTGCATCCAGGATTGTTTCCTTCGACATAAAAGCATAAATTGATCTTTCGAGAGGGTTACACTTGCAAAAACCCGAGAGCTATAGAGTAAGCTGTTAAGAGTTTCCTATGCAGAGTTCACCCCATTATAGAGTGCTGTGATTCCCAGAGTTTGAAGCCATTGCACGCCCAGGAAATTCCACCAAGTGGGTTCTACCCGAGGAGGAACCTTTAGAAGACATGCTGAGACATTTCGACCCGGGTGGCCGTATGTCTGCTATGACGACGCCGCCCAGGGTTGTGAAATTAGGAATATCATAGGTAAGACAATTTCTAAGGATGAGGAATCAAGCGCAGGATGTAGAAGATATCATCAAAATCTCTACTAACGAGAAGAAGAAAGACGAGCCGATCACTAAAGATAAGAAAGCAGAGCAGAAGAATGACGAGAAGAAATCTCCCGCAAGGAAGAAAGTAAAAATGAAGAAAAGACGGCAACGGGAGAAGGAATCCGACCTATCTGATCAGCTAAGAGAAGAACAAGAAATTGCTGAGGCAAAGAAACGAAAATCTGGCGATCAGATGCAGCATGAATACCTGGAGCGACTTGCTAAGAAGGAAAATGAAAGAGGACAGCAAACCCAGCAAATGGTAGAATTCCAGCATGCAGACAAAGGCTTGTTCTCGGAATGGAATTCATGGTTTGTATCTCTTTCATATGGAGGGCTCCAGGCTGAGCGGCATGTTTTGAGAAGCCTGGAAGATACAGATTTACATCTTCCTTATAGCATGAGCTCTAACCCAGATAGAGAGGAGTTCTCGTGATACTAGGGATTTAAATCCTTATGATAGGCACAGCGATAGCAGGTCTTGCAGTGGCGAGACTGCAAGCATAACAATAAGGAAAGGTAAGAGAGACCTACGAACTAAGTTAACAGAAGACGCCAGTATTAGTCAAGCTTTGCTTGACTCGGCATGAGAGCGTGTCGAAGTGATGCAGAAGGAAGTCGCAGGACTTCGAGACAGGTTGCAACGGACTTCACAGTCAGCTAAGGAGAAGTTACAGCAGGAGAAGCCCGCTGGTAGTGGCTCGGGGGCGAGCCACAAGTAAGTGTTAGGGGACTGTTGGAGTAGGGTCCCGCAGCTATAGAAGAAGCTGCTATTTTGACGGATAGACAGTTTTGGCGGAGAAATAAGAGGTAGAGCTATGACACTGTAGCAGGTTTCTAGCTACAGATCAGAGTCAGAAACCATGACGTAGAAGACAGAGAAGTCAAGGAAGACGATGGTACCTGAGCGGCTGAGAAGAGAGAGCTCACCCACTACATTGAAGGCAGCGGCGGAAGACAGGAGGGTTCAGCTACCCTCATAAAGGAAAATGAGCAACGAGGCCGAGGTATTGAAGACAAAGGACAGCAAAGGGAAGCGGTGCATAGTACCCATGATCAGTGCCGGGAAGCATGGAAGACTGCAGGAAGCTGTGGTGAAGGGAAGTGGTGCATAGTACCCATGATTAGTGCTAGGAAGCATGGAAGACTGCAGAGAGATGTGGTGTGACGGATAGCTGCTACCTCAAAGTACAAATACGCCGACTGTCACTAGTTAGGATTTGGGTTCCTATTGGGACAGGCCCACAGTGTTGTAATGGCGAGACCTTCGGGCGGCCTATAAAGGGATATATTTTGCATTATAAAAGGGTTCATTCGTTGACTCAGCAGTTAGTTGTTTTGTAGATTATTAGACAGTTGTAGAAGCCAAGATCTGGTTCTGTTATTAGCTGTAGTATCTTACTGTAACCAGTAGCTGGCTCATAGAGAATGCATGTAACGATCCGCAGGGATCGACAGAGAGGGAAGAGTATATTGTAAGAGAGACAATATAGAGATATAAAATAGATCTAAGAGAGAAGATCTTAAGCTGCATATGCGGTGCAGCAGAACTGTGTTTACCTTCCCCTGAGCTGTTATAGAAACACAGTTCTGTGGACATAACTTCCATCCTTGAGGTGACCCACATTAAAATCATGTGTTATGTGATTGATTTATGTGTTGTGTTTATTTGTTGCATCTATCAGTTATCACATGGGCCTTGTTTACAGTTTAATGTATGTATGCGTTATTCAGTTCGCAGCAATATAGAAGGATAAACATAAGTTGACGTCTTTGGCATGTTGTATGTGGGTTCAATTGTGCTTTTCTTGAAAGAGTCACTAGTCGCAGTGTTAAACAACCTGTTATGTTGAGTCTTGCAAGTCGACACAAACAACACTAAGTGCGCTGAGCCGCGAGAGTAGGATATTGCAGGGAGGCAATACCGCACCGGTAGAGGAGCTGCGGTGCGTGATACCGTAGGTTGAGGACTTAGCATTGGAGAGGAAGTTACGTGTCACCTGGTGCGCGATGATGCGATAAGGCTGGAGTCATCATGAGTCAGTGGAAGTTGCGCAACGTGGAAAGGGACCGTGTGATAGGGAGAGAGAGATCTCGTGGCTAGACGAGCTGCGAGACGAGGAGATCGCGCGACGCAAGTGGAAGGGTCATGCGATGCGTAGAGGAAGAGGCCTCGCGGCTAGCAGAGCCGCGAGTCACAAATAGGATGCCACAGAACCTGGTCCAAGACGCTTGAGTCCTTGGCCAACCCATTAGAATCACTTCGGCTGAGACTTCAGGCCGCTTTGCGGTCTGTCACCGAAAGGGCCAGTGAGCTAGGGGTGTTGTTGGTTAAATACAGTAAACCCAAGTCTACCCATGATAGTCAAGAAGGCAAAAACCCAGTGGAAAAATCCTCCCTTGAACATGGACAGTAAAACAAAATTTAAAAATCTTGTCATCAATCATGCTTCACAGCATGATCAGCAATCCCCAGCAGTGATTTGAAATTGTTGAATGTCTTCTCACAAAAAACTTTGGTGAAGATGTCTGCTACTTGTTCTGAAGATGCACAGAAGAGTAGATGAATGGTGCCATCATGCACAAGTTGTCTGATGTAGTGCATATGGATCTCAATGTGTTTGGTTCTCTGTCTCTGAACTGGATCACTGCAGATTCAAATGGTGCTCTGATTATCACAATAGATAATAGTTGAAAACTCTAATTCGAAGCCACACTCACCAAGTATCCCCTGCAACCATAAACATTGAGTTGCTACATTTACAACTCCTCTATACTCTACTTCTGTACATGAGAGTGCTATGGCACTCTGTTTCTTGCTTGACCAGCTGATTGGTCCTTCAGCAAGAATGAGCACATATCCTAATGTTGACTTTTGATCTATGTTTTCACCTGCCCAATCACTGTCAGTAAACCCAATCAAATCAAGATCATATATAGCTTTGTAGAAGATCCCATGAGTTCTTGTTCCCTGAACAAAGTTAAGGACCCTTTTGGCTGCTCTCCAATGGATCTCATGAGGCTAATCCATGAATCTTGAAGCGACACTTACTGCATAAGAAAGATCAGGTTGAGTGTGTGTAAGGTAAAGCAAACACCCAATCAACTTCCTATAGAGTGTGTTATTTACCATAGGAGAAGAACCTGCTTCTTCAAGCTTAACTCCTGAAAGGAAGGGATTCTTGCTTGGCTTGCAATATTTCATGTTGAACTTGTTCAACAAATATAAAGCATACTTGGAATGATGTACTTTTATTCCATGTCGGGATTGAGCAATTTCGAGACCCAAGAATTGGCTCAACAACCCCAAATCAGTCATAGAAAATGCATGGTTCATTGCATCCTTCAAGGAGGTAATCTCTTTCTTTGGACTTCCTGTAATCAGAAGGTTATCCACATACAAGACAATAATCATGAAGGAACCATATGGTGTTGCTGAGAGAAAGAACAGATCACTAAAGGAGATGGAAACCTGTATGATGGAGGCTAAGACTTTGCCACCAAAGTTTTGGGCCGAGGCTATAAACTGTGCATCCTATATCCAAAATAGGGTGCCTCATAAAAAAATTGATGGTATGACTCTTTTCGAAGCATGGAGTGGGCACAAGCCAGATGTGACCCATTTCAGGAAAGCTCACTTCACATCCATGTGATGTACCTCCCACTGCTTCGAAGCTGCAATGGCTAAGGCTAGCCTGATGGAGTCCATCTTTGCCATTGGTGCAAAGGTTTCATTGTAGTCAATACCATGTACCTGTGAGTAGCCCTTGTCTACCAATCTGGCCTTATATTTCAAAGGTGAACCATCAGTAGCAAACTTAGTTTTGAAAACCCACTTACATTGAACTAGCTTCCTCCCCAGGGGCAGATCAACCAGTTCCCAAGTGTTGTTCTTCTGGAGTGAGCTGAATTCTTCTTTCATGGTTGTTTGCCATCTTGGATCATGTGCTACATCTTCATATGTTTGTGGGTTTGATTCAACCATCAGATTGCACTTCTTTGCAAACAAAAGGTCTTTTATACACAGGGCACACTCAAACTGAGATCTACATTAGAGGAAATTTCAACTCAAAATGGGCCTTTTAACTTTAACTCAAATTCCATGTCATCATCTGTTAGCCAATGAAATTGATTTAAATTTGAAATACCATATAGGTCTTAAAGAGTTTTTTAATATAAATTTGGGGATAGGTATCATGAAAAAACTACTTTTTTTGTTTGTATTTTCGACATATCCCCTCATTTTTTTACTCAAATTTCGATCGGGATAACTCATTGAATGTGGAATTAAATTTCGCATCCAACGAGTACCCACTCGGCATACTTTTGACAGACCCCACTACCTGAAAAACAAAAAATACCTGAAAAAACGTGATGATGACATCATCATGATGTTTTTTCAGGTATTTCTTATTTTTGGGGTAGCAGGGTCTATCAAAAGTATGCCTAGTGGGTACTCGTTGGATGCATAATTTAATTCCACATCCAACGAGCTCCCCCGATTGAAATTTGAGTAAAAACATGTGGAGATATGCCGAAAATACAAACAAAAAAAATAGTTTTTTCTTTTCTTCTTCCAAAATTAATAAATATTATTTTATTATTTTAACTATTATTTTATTAATTTTTTTTAGGAGGCCCATTTTGAGGTGAAATTTCCTCTAATGGTCCTCCTAGGATCACTAGGATTTCCAACTAGTTCCCTAGCTGCATGAATGGTCTTTGCTCCCCATTTTGGTCTTGTAGGACTGTCAGGATCTGTAATTAAATCATCATTATCAGACATATCAGAATCAACAAACTCATTTGTCTCTTCACTTACATTCAATGGTTCTAGTGGTGAAGAAGACTTTCCAACTTTAACTGCTGCTAAAGGCTCTTCTTGGAACTGAACACTCCTTTCAATGAAGAATTTGTTTGTGCTCAAGTTGAACAACTTGCACCCTTTTGAATCTTCAGAATACCCAACAAATAGGCACTCTTGGCTTTGAAGCTGCAAGGCCTTTCTCTTTTCAGTTGGAATTCTAGCCCAAGCCTTTGAGGCAAAAATCCTGAAATGGGTGACATCTGGCTTGTGCCCACTCCAAGCTTCGAAAGGAGTCATACCATCAAGTTGTTTATGAGGCACCCTATTCTAGATATAGGATGCACAGTTTATAGCCTCAGCCCAAAAATTTGGTGGCAAAGTCTTAGCCTCCATCATACAGGTTTCCATCTCCTTCAGTGATCTGTTCTTTCTCTCAGCAACACCATTTTGCTGTGGTGTGTAAGGGATTGAATGATGCATCTGAATACCTGCATCTTTACAATATTGAATGAACTCAGAATTGACATACTCACCACCATTTTCATATCCGAGGATCTTGAGTCTCCTCCCAGACTGGTTTTCAATCAATGCCTTAAAGACTTTGAAGAGGTCAAAAAATTCAGACTTATGCTTCAGGAATTAAACCCGACAATACCTGGAAAAGTCATCTATGAAGGTCAATGCATATTTGTCTTGACTCATTGAAATATGAGGAAATGGACCAACAACATCACTGTGGATCAACTCAAGAGGTGCAGAGGTTCTCTCATGACTAGCTCTCTAAAATTTATGCTCTGGGTGTTTTCCTAGGATATAACCTTAATAGACTCCCTTGGAAAATTTAATCTTTGGTAACCCTATGACAATTTATTTTTCACTTAGATAAAAAAGATACTTATAGTTAAGATGGCCAAATCTTTCATGCCAAAGCTTGCTTGCCTCATTACCATGAATTAGAAGAGCAGAGGGGTTTGAGTAGGGTAGAAAATGTGAAAACATGTATACCTTCGAAGTGTGATCTACAAATCCTTTTGCAATGACTTTACCATTCGAGATATCTATGATCTCAACATCTTCACGGGAGAATATGACCTTTGGAAACCCTGTGTGAGTCATCTGATACAATAACAAGAGGTTAGAGGCAATACCTAAAACATATAATACATTACTGAACTTACCATGGTCAAGATCAATCCTTCCTTTCCCCAAAATGTCAGTGAGAGAGTCATCTCCTAGCACTATTGGTGGACCTTTCGACATGTCAAGAGAGGAGAATGCCTTCTTCGTCAAAACCATATGTCTTGAAGCTCCAGAGTCTCTGATGAAGCTAGGTGAGATTGATGTGCTAGCAACCAAAGCATGTACTCTCTCTATGTCCTCTGAATTTGATCCTCCTTCCCTCTTCTTTGAGCAATCATGAAGGGAGATGTTATTCTTCTCTAGGAGTTCGGTCAACATGTCAATTTGCTTCTTCATGCAAGAGCTTTCAGGATGATAGCCCTTACTGCAATATGTGCACTTGCTCATTTCTCCTTTGTTCTTCTTCTTCTGGAAGTTCTTCTTGGAGCCTTGGGGCTCCTCTTGAGACTTGTTCTTGTCTCTCTTTTGCTTAGGTGGCTTCTTATCTTTCTTCTTGCCTTTTGAATCCACCCTCGAATCTCCAGCAACCAAAGCTTGGTATTTGGAAGGTTTGATGGTGCCCATCATCACCAATTTATATTGTTCTTGTGTGAGGGATTCCATGAACTCTACAAGCTTAGGCATCTTCCAGGCTTGAGCTATCAACTTGGTGGCATGGAAGGTCGAAACAAACACTGAATAGTTAGGGCCAAGCTTTGAGAGTATGGCCGAAACTAGCTGATATTCCTTCTTTTCAATTCCACACTATTTTAGCTGCAAAACAAGGGCTTTAAACTTGGAAAAGTAGAGTTGCAGGGATTCGAAGCTGCTGGGACTCAAAGAGATCAATTCATTTTCGATTTGATGTCCTCTCATCTCATCTATCTTACCAAAAATCTTTACAAGCTTCTTCCACACTTCATTAGGTGATGTCAATCCATCAAGATGGAAGAGGAGGTCTCTTGATATGCTTAGACACAAAAGACCATAGGCCTCATCCCTCTTGTTGTGCCATTTAATTTTATTTGCAGCTGAATTAGGCTCTGCCTCAGTTGCCATAGTCATCCTGTAGATACCTTTCACTCTCAATAGTATCTCCATCTCTGCTTTCCATTCAAAGAAATTAAATGGAGTCAAGATGATCTTCTGAGATTGATCCATAGCTCAGAAACTGTGCCCTTCAGTCAACAAAATATGTTCCTAGTCAAGATGTCGAACCTGCAATAGCAATATGGAAGGGGAGAAATCCATCTACAAAGGATCTGATACCATGTGGAAATTGAACCCAAGTGATAGAGAATTGCACTCACAAAATTGTTAATCAAACATGCAAAATTACAAACAAAGGAGACTGAAAATGGAGCATAACACTAATCTGTATTGAATAAGTGTAAAATATCCAACCTTATGAAGTCATAGGCTGCTGAAATATATAATTACATGAGATATTCAAATGCATAAGGATGCCATTCGAAATAGTAGAAAAGTAGGCTTACTAAATCTGGTCAAATCCCCCATATGTGCATAAAGCAGTTTCCAAATCTACTTAGAGGCTCACGAATTGGAAAAGTCAAGTAGGCAAGCTAATAAGGGATGGAAAGAAAAATCATACATGCTTTTATTAGGAGAAAATAATGGAGGATGATGAGGGAAAAAAACAATTCAACTACACCTAGTCTTACTTTCCCTTTTTGCCATAAATCTCAATAAAGCAGGCAACTTAGCAGAAAAAGCAGATATGTGCTAGAGAGGATCTTGAATAAAGTAGACATGCTCAATATGGTTTCCAAGAGGTTTCCCAAGTGCTCCATGACTCAGTTTTAGCAAGTTTGACTTCTAAGACATGTGGAAGACAACTTGCATAGAGTGGAATATAGGAAACTAGGAAAATAAGACAAAAATAGATTAATTAATGTCTAAGGTAGCTAACTATGGGTTTATTATTCTAACAAAAAATAGCTCATTGGACATGTTATGAATTGATCTGAAATCACGTCTTGATGTTAAAATAATATGGGTACAGGTCTTGGACTTCATGGTAATAGATCTGTAAATAGATAGTTTCATTCTTCCAAACTGGTGCTCGTCCATGTAACATTTAAGAGATAGCTTCTTCGGTCGTCTAGATCTGGATACCTCCTTCACAGGAATATGTGTAGCATGATCCTTGAGCTAAGAAAACAAAATCCTCCATTTGTGGTGGGTGAATAAGGCAAAGCAAATAATACTTGAAAAATAGTTCGCTCTTGACACTCTATTAGGATAATATCGATGTCGTAGAATGGATTTTTTGTAAGATACAAGATGTGAAAATATATAGACATAGGTTGATTCATTTTAGGATCATTAACCTCCATCCAATAGTAGCATGATGAATCTGTCTACATGATTTGATATGATTTGGAAATGCAGAAATAGTCTAGTATTTTCAAACTATGCAACACAGTAAACACTTCCTCAATTAAACCAAATAAGTTTACTTATTTTATCCATTTAAATGGTGGAATATTATATGTGATTTATTCGCATAATCCTGGAAATATTTGTCTTCATTGATATTTGACGATCTCTTTTTTAGTATCTTTCGAACCCTTGTTCCCAAAAATATACAAATAATAAACAATGTTAGAATCCAAATTTACAACCAAGCTAAATCCAAAAACTAAAATTACTATATGTGTGATAGTTAAAAATAATTAAACCAAGTCAAATCAAAATTTTATGTCCCCATCCCAATGAAACTACTAGTTGACAATGTTTCACCCACCTACTAGTTCTCTAGGTTGGGGAGAAGGCATTAAATTTTGCAATAAGGGAGCTATGGGACCCAAGAGAACCTTAGTTTGTAATTTACACATTAAATTTGGTCATACAAATAATAAACATGGATAAAATAAAGTGGCATTTCTTCATAAGGAAATTTGGAGGTTCATGGAGACCTTGGGTGGCTAGATTCTTCCTTAAACAGGTCATGAATTAACCTCAAATTCAAGATTATGAGTAAGGGAACATTCTTGGAAGGTGAACAGGTGTCAATTAACATATCATGAGCCCAAGGATTCGAATGGGTGAAGAGGAGTAATTCCCCATAGAAGAGGAAGAGGCTAGGAAGAAATTAGGTGCCACTTGGAGAGAGATTCCATGTGTTTTATGACAAGAGTGATGGAATATTCTATGAAAATATAGACCTAATTTCAATCCTATGACAATATTAAATGTCAGGGATAAAAATATCCTCCAATAGGGTGCACTTGTGGCTATGTGGCAGCAATTCAAATTTGGAGGAAGATGAAGGGTTGAGGAGAAGGACACGTGTCCCAAAGGTTACTAAACATCAAGGATGAGTTGGAGGAAGCCAATGGGAGTGAATTCAACATAGGAGGACCTTATTATGGTTATAAAAATATGTCTTGATGAATGAGAATGGATTTTTATCATTTGAGAATTTTCCTCTGGCATTTTGGAAATCACTAGCTTGACAATTGCACAGTGAGTGCTCACTTACCCTACTAGTGAGCCAATTTCAAGAGAGTGATATTCTCATACAATTTGGTTGTGGGAGAGCCTAACCTGAACTATAATTTGGAGCTTCATTTATTTTGTTTTACTACATATAGGAGGATGCTATTGTTCGTGACCAATATTTCCTCCCATTCTCTCAATCCCCACTTTAATATTTCCATATTTCTCTATGAAGGGGCACTTATGTGAATGGTGGTTGTGACCCATTAATTCCTGTTGATCAACAAGCATGGGTGAATTATTTATGGATCTTTAATATTTCTATAAACATCTCTGTAACTCGAAATCAGAGGATATACATGTGCAAATGTCTAGATTTCCACGCTTTGTTGTGACTAGTTTCCATGTGTTGATTTCCCATTTCAATGGAGTTGTATATCTGATGTATGTTGCAGCTTGGATCTGATATTATATGTTATTAGTGAGATATTACAATGTTTTTAATGGCCCATATTCATTATTCTCTATTCTGAACCATTATATACACAAATTATGAGTCAAAGTGGAGCTTTTACATGTCATTTCCCTTAAGCAAATATCATTGAATTTATGCATTTGAATATGAATATTCAAACCTATGTTGCAGAACTATTAAATGTACAAAATTATAGTAAATGAAGTATAATAAGAGTCCCCATACTCTATTATACAAGTTGGGAGGTTCGCATAGGAGTTGGAGAGCCATTTCTGCTCACACCCTAAGGGGATTTGCACCATAAATTGCTAGCAATTTTACCATTTTTTCCAGTGTTCCCAAATAGAGTTGCAGATGTCCATAACATGTAATAAAGTTATAAGAGAATCCATAAAATTGTCCTGAGACTCCCCGTATCAGTCGCTACCAAAATCGAGACCCTCTTGTTCCATTTGAATCCCTTAGAGTCAAGACTAGTCAAGGCAATGTTTCCCCAAATTCTTCCTTTGTTGGGAATTTTTGAATTGCATAATTACAGTGGTATCAAAGAATGATATTAGCACATGTTTTACTCATATATTCATTTTTTCCAATGATTATATCCCTCCATTGGAAACTAAAATTGGAGACCTTAACAATGGAAGGGAAGAAAGCAGTGAAGTTAGTTCTTTTTACAAGAAAATTAAGGAAAAACTAGGACTGAGAGATATGGATGAAAAATACAATGAGGAAATTAATACATTCATTAAATTATATATTCAAGGGATTTCCAAAAAAATTATGCAAGGGTTCTAATTGTGGGCTATCCAACTTGGGGGAAAGACAACACCAGGGAGTAGTAGTAGTTCACCTCATGTTGCGAAGAAGACCAATGGAGAAGCCATTTTTTCGAACACTGGACCTCATAACCGACATCATGAGTTCAAGAATCAGAATGAACTGCAATACTTAATTTTGTAGAGTCCAAATAAGGCCCTTACACTACTTATGATGTGACGGAAGCAACAAATGATTGGCGGCAACTAAGTGATGAATGTAAGAAAGTCCTACCTTTCGATAAGTTCATTACAGCCTTTGTTTAGTTTAAGCAAGGAGGATGTGGGAATGGGAACCTCCTCTTAATCATGAATTAAGGTACATGATTTTCAAAGAAAATAATCCTTCCTTTGATGTTTCCTCACAAATGTATGCTAGTGCTTGGTTGAAAAAATTAAGTGTGTATTTTCAGGTAAATCCTACGGTTGAAGGGGAAGCTAGTGATTGGTGGTTACATGGTATTATAAACTTAGTACATGATCATATTTTATCTTATGAGGGTTTATCCTATGCATTAATGGAAATATTTGAGAGGAAATGCCTCGAGCTTCCTTTCAAAGAACCAGTGCAATTGAAGTAAGTGGGAACTCCTGAAGCATATATGTTAGAATTTGAAAAGCTCTTAGCAATGGTTTCTGATGTATCTATGGATAGTTTTGTTTTATTGTTTACTAAAGGATTGGTAGAACCTTTGAGAGGTATCATGAAATACCACGAGCCATCCACTTTAAAGGATGCCATGAATTTGACAAGAGATTTGCAGAATGTGTTTCCAAGAACCAAATACCCCCCCAATCCAAATTTCCCTTCCATGTTCAAGGAAGGTAAGAAAACATGGAAAAAGGACTCGTCTACCAAATAATATAAAGGGGGACCAAGCAAAGAATAGCTTAAAATAAATAAGCTATGTTTCACATGCCAACAACCTTGGGTTTCATGACATAGATGTGCCAAGGGATAGGCACACTACATTGAATTTTTCTCTGAAGATGATGAAGAAGGGGAGGAGGAGGAGGAATCACAACTTGAAACCCAAGAAGAGGGGTATGAAACAAAAAAATAATAACAAACCACTCCTTAGACAGGAAAAATTGCAGCACTCTCAGGTGTACCTAGATTCCACATCTTGAGGCTCAAAGGTAACATACAAGGCCAAAACGTCGCAGTTTTAGTGGATGGAGGGGGCACTCATAACTTCATAGATACAGCCTTGGTGGAGAGGATAAAGTTACAAGATGAAAATTTTAATGGTTTCATAGTCATCATTCGAGGTAACAATTCTATGGACTGCGTTGTTGGCAAGAAACACCCTTTGGAGCATTTTTTAACACAAATAATTTCAAATAGGTAATATTTTGATTGACATTCGATATTACTACCTGGATCAACACTCATCTATAGATATTCTAGGAGTGCCCTCAGAATCTTTGATTCTGAAGGTACTCCCAATAGAATCTTAATTGATTGATTGATTTATAGGGATTAACATCAGTTTATATCGAATTTGAATCTCTTGGTCTTAATCTGTCATTTTTTTTAATCATCTAGAAAATTATAATCCCGAAAGTTAGTAGCTCCTAATTTCACACCATTTATCACTCATGTATATTCGAGGTCAAATGAATTTATTATATCAATGATTTTTTGACTATTAATCCAAGCAAGTTGTTACATGCTATGATAATTGTTTTTGTTCAATTCATATAGGAGATCTAACAAGATTTTTCACTTCTAAAATATTTATTTCATCATGTTGATCATAGGGATAAAAGTGTATTTAATATAATTCTCGTAAGTTCATATTATTATACACTTATCCTTATTATGAATTTTGTATTTTCGAAGTGAGACAGTATTAAAGTCTATCATAAGGGGCTAAGATGATTTTTAGAGTTTTGATATGGGTTTGGTTACATTATCAATTGTTTCCTTGTCATTATAATATTCACCCTAATCCTAATAACATCAATTACAATTTTATTTAATAACCTTGTTATTGTGATATTCGATGATGAAGGATTAGGGCATTGTAACCATTCAACTATGTTTTGAAATGATGAGTTTTCTAGGCTATCACAACATTATGAAGAATGTTAATCAGTGTTGATGCTATGATTGAAATCAGGGTTTTGATATCCACGTAACCTAAGGGGTTGCCATCTGTTGATGTGCCATCATGCAAATATCACACTTAAGCCGTCGCTTGATCAATTTTCCTCCGGATCATTATGGTGTTTTCCATGTCCCATTAACTTGTCAACTCACAGGTATGATGACTTTGCAGGGAAATTCACAGTGCTTTGGTAAAATAGGGCAGTTTGGAGTGTTAATTGAAATGTGTGGACTCTGGATAAATCGACTATGTGTTTTAGTCTGTTTTTTGATAACCTTGGAGGTTTGTGTAATCGCTACCATGCCTCTTGTGTCGATATTTGAACTCATAGGCGACGAGTATTTGGATGCTGCCCCAGAATGTTGTGAGGCAATACTTAGGGTTGGATGGCTAGGGTTTTTACAGAATTTCTCTAGGTTCAACTTGGCAACTTCCAGGGCATTTGCAACATCGTTGGATGGGATTAAATCCCAGGTTAGGGATATCAAATTGAGGTTGACAGAAGAGTTTGTTTCTCAGGCCATTGGTTTACCACAGATAGGTGAACATTGGTATAAGGGTAGTCATGTAAAAAATGACATCTGGAAGGAGTTCCTCACTCCAGCTCATTGGAAAATGAAGTATAAATCCGGTTTCCCTTCTCGACTGCTCATGAATAAATGGCGTTCTTTGCTTGAGCTGATCATCAGGTACATGAACTATGAGGGTAGGCTTTCCCAAACCCAGTTCTACCACCTCCGATTGTTAATGATTTTTAAGGGATGTCCTGTGAACATGCCATACTATTTTTTGAATAGTCTGCACAAGATGGCCTGCACCTATCAAATTAACGTAGGGGATAAGGAGAGGAGTTTGTTTCATCATGGATTGATTAAAATACTCGTGTCATACCGGCTAAGAGAATTAGGGGAAACTTGGGAATCTTTCCTCATGCGTAATGGGTTTGGTGAGAATGAAGAATGGCCTAGACCAAGGCCCAAAAATATACGTAGGCATATCAAAACTGAAGGAACCAAGCTTGAGTTAGAAGAGTCTGGTTCTCAAGGTAATCTGGACGATGAAGTATCTGAGCCTAGCCGAACCCTAAGTATTAGTGATGTTAAAGTCAAGTCTGAAACTAACCCTGAAGTTCCTATTCGTAATTATCAGCCTTGAGTAAGGAAACTGGCAATCACAATACCCTTTCAAGATAAGGAGCTTCCTCATTCACAGGCTAACATTAGTAAGAAACTGGTTGAAGAACAAATTAGCAGAGTGTTGAGTAATCGGGCTATTCGTAGGACTACTCGTAGTATGATAGCTACCTTGTTTGCCAGAAGAGACCTAAGCATTGGGGATACCCCTGTTATTGAAGTAAGTGACTCCTTAGAACCTCATCCCAATCCAGTTCCCATTGGTCCATCTTTCTTGGATCTAAAATATATGTCTGTCTCCAGGGATAATGTTGCTGATATTTAGCAAGTAAATCATGAATTTGATCAGAAGCGCTACATTGTTGAGGAAGACAGAGGAGGGTCGAAGGAACAAATCGATCGAAACCCTTATGTTCAAGACTTAAAGGAGGCTCAAGTTATCAAGACATTTGCTATGAGTGAAATCACAGGTCTGAAAACTGATTTAATCTCTTGGATTGAGAAGTGGAATTTGTTGAGGGAGGAGAAGCTGAAATATAAAGATCAAGTTAAAAAGCTTCTGTTAAGAAATCGAAGGTTGAAGAAACATAATAAGATTTCCAAGATTAGGGATATTATATTCAAATCCAAGCTAGATGAGGCGAGGAGAAATTTTCCAATTCGACTGTCTGTTGAATCAGCTCTTAAAATCTGACATTTTGTTTTCTACAATGATTTCCAATTTTTGTCTTATGTTTTAAATATTCGATTATGCATGCATATGATTTCGAATTAGCCTCCATAGGTTAGTAATATCTTAATTTTGTCAGTTTTTGTTCTTGGTGCATAGTTTGATTATTTAATGAGGATATCTACAGAATTAAAATTCTGCAGACATCCTATTCATTTCTATATGGTTATCAGTTGCACTTTGCTAACAGATTTTGTTTAAAATTTACAGGTATTAATGAATCGGTGAGATGAAGCTAGATGCCATGCTGTATTTGTGGTTTTGACTACATGTTTTAATCATTGGAGGCCACTTCAGAAGTGCAATTGATTGCTATTCTGCTGTTTCTACACTCCTATTTCTAAGCATCATCAGTTTGGATTATCGAATATAGTGTTGACATGTTTTGGGGAATATGACAATGTATTTATCCAGTAAGTTAACTTTTCTGACGCAATACTCCCTCCTGATGGTTACACAACTACATGCCTATGATCATGGTCTTTTCTTTGACCTATATTCGGATAAAATCCATGTACTACCATAGAAATAGGACAATTAGTTAATTAGTTGTTGTTTTCAGTTCCCTTTATAAACAAGTTTCAAATAGGAGTAAAGGGTTTGATTCCTAAGACTTATGGACAATGGATATTTCTACAGTTTTATATTACATTCTATTGTGCTAGTGTTTTTTGAACTTTTTCTGAAGATTACTTGATGCTACAGAATAGTGAAGACCTTAGCTAAGTCTTTAAGTTGCTTTATACTGTGCTAATGATGGTTCTCCTTTGTTAAATTTCACTTTCATATATATATATATATATTGTCATATTATCTGTGAAATATTCTTTCATAGGATCTCGAATGATTACATTGTCTTGAAATGTGAATGATTTGTTATTATGTTGAAAGTGAGTGAGCTTCTTCACATTTTCAATTGATTATGAAACTGTGTTACATGAATTATTAACTGTGTAAGCAGACCTTGTTCTGTCTTCATGTTAGTATATGATTGTATCTATTATGTTTCAAGACTGTGTTAGATTTATTTGATAACAAGTTTTATTTTATGTTCAAATGATCTTGTAATGAGATATCATCTTATTGTGAGTTAATTTAGATTTAGTTCTGTTAATTGTAGACTTTTCTAACAGTTCAGAATTATAGATCACCTTATACATTAAGACCTGTTGTCAAATCAAAAATTCATTCTCACAGCTGAGATAGTTAGCTTGCATTTAGGTCATTATAGGATAGAATTAGGAGCTACTGTTTTCTGTACTTAGTTTAAGATAGTCTTCAACATTAGTTAGTCTTTAGGTTGAATCTCTTTGATTTGTTAGAATATTTGGTTAAGTAAATATTGCCACATATACATAAAGAGACTCTCTATTTTGAGAGCACATTATATAGGCAGCAGGGCCTTGATCCTGTGAGAGACAGTCACTCCAAACATATATAAGATTGCAATAAGTCAAGTGTGTGGGCTGTCTTTTCGTTGTTGGCCTAGGTCAGTATTTTCGGCCAACAAATGGCACTAGAAGGAGGGCTTGAGCTTAGAGCTTAATAGCTGACCGATCACATAACGCTCCTACAAGTAATCAACCTACTCCCCCCCTCATGAGTTTTGGAATATTGTCTACTTTGGTCTCTACATCACAACCTGAAACTGTGAATACACCCTTTTTAGATGCAGTTAGGAATATTATTGAAAGAGACCCAAATGTCTCACCAGTTTCCCCAGAAGAGATAAATCAAACCCTAGAAGAATCATGTAGAATTTTAACAAGAGCCTATTCTCTCCAAACAAGGATCCCTCCGATCAATTTCAGATTGCCAAGCATAGCTCATTTTCAAACCTTGGCAGCCGATCTGATTAAAGAAGAGCCCCTTGAACCATTGAGAGGGTCTCTTGATTATCATCTTAGTGATCTCTTGAGAGGAGTGGCTAGTCATAACACTTCCCAACAATTGTTGTCTACAGGTGGATCTGACCTACCCCCTTCACCTCCTGAATCACCACCTGATAGCCCCTGTGACCATAACAATGACTCTTCGTCAGATCCAGAATCTGATCCAGACATGGCTGATCATGACCAAGGAAATCCTAATGCTGATAGACCATGGTTATGACATGGTGCCATTGCTGTACCTGGACTACAACATAATCTACCTAAGCATCTTGACAAACTGCTACCTAAGTTTGACCCAGATTATAAGGGCCTGGCCGAAAATCACATCAACAAATTCATCTTGGTTGTTCAGACCATGAATTTTCATCATGAGGAGGTGGTATGTCGACTATTCCCTTTAACTTTCAAAGGAAAAGTTGCAGTTTGGTATTTTTCCTTAACTCAAGGATCTATAACAAGTTGGGGTGATTTTTGTCAGGCATTCTTAAACAAGTTTGGTGAAGACAAAACCCCTGCTGTGTTAGCACTAGAATTGGCTAGGATAAAGATGGAAATCAAAGAAAGGATAAAAGATTTCAATCAACATTTTCTTGAGTCTCTTGAATAAGATACCAGTATCCTCCCAACCTCTAGAAGATATCATAATTGAGAATTATGCTTCAGCATTACCTAAATACCTAGGTATGTTTGTGAAACAAGATGATAAAATCATGTTAGTTGAAACCTTCGAAGAAACAATAAAGGTTGAAAAGAATTCGTTGACATTTGAACCAGAAAATAATGGCAAAACTGATGGCTCTTTTCGTAAACGCAATGAAGGCTCTATAAGAACCAACACGGATAAAAAGGATGCTCCTGCTTTCAATGTAGAAAAATTACAACAAGCAATTAGGTCTCTCACGAATGAAGTGGTGATATTGAAATGAAATAATGGGGAAGGTACTTCAAATAGAGGGAATTTTAAAACCCCATACCGGCCATATACATCACCAAATGCTAGGCAAAACACTCCACCTGACATATCAACCAATGAGGAAGTTTTTAATACTATAAGAGCTATCTATGCCTTGCCCGGGACTTCAACTGACCAGGATTCAGAAGAATATCATAAACTTGAGCAACCTAAAACCAAAGAAGAAGCTCCTGAAGATCCTCTCCCGTTTAATTGCCATTTCTAGGATAGTTCAGCCAAAGAGGGGGAGTCTAATGATCATTCTGTCTTTGTCAACCAGCACACCCATAATACAAGAAGTAAAGGGCATGTAGATTCACAACCATCACCCACACCTACGAATAGTCCCCAACCTTCAAATCAACATCCTATGACTCAGGGTATTGAGCTCCAGTATGACATCATAGATGATCTCAAGAAACAGAGGGAAAATATCAGTATGTTTGATTTATTGAAAATTTACCCTATGCCTGGAGGTTCAATACTCTCTAACTTAATGACTTCATCAAACACTAAACGAAAAATTATCCCTCTGTACCTTCAGTCAATAACCTTGATCCTTCAACCAGTAAAACAATAGTTGGTTTTAATAGCAATACCAAAACAACCACTGATAAAGATGCACTGATAGATAAGAACTCCAAATCTACAACTACCCCCTTTCTACTAACATTTGAAATCTTGAATCAGAATGTTCATAACTGTATGATCGATTTCGGAGCTTTGTCAAACATTATGCCCTATTCGGTCTATAAGAAGTTGAATGCCAAACCCACTCCTTGTGAAATTCAAATCAGCCAGCTAGATTGATCTAAGGTGAAAATTGTAGGAGAATTAAAAGGAATAATGATCAGAATGGCCACTAATCCATAGCTCTTCTAGGTTATTGATGTAGTGGTAGTAGACATACTAGATGTCTATGGGTTGTTCTTAAGTCGTGATTGGTCTCAAACTTTAAAAGGATATTTTTCAACCAATTGGTCACACTTGTGGTTACCTAAAAATGGGCAACCAAATCAGATCAGGATTGATAGAGAGAGATACATGAAACACACAGTGACCGAGATAAACTCTCCCATTCAGCCAGTTTTGTTTAGTGATTCCATTTTAGGGAACTATGGATACGATTCTAATTTGGGAAGTTTCCCTGCACTTAAATATGCATTTACTGATTCTATAAATAAATCAGAAATTTTACATTGTGATTTTCAGGAAGCTACTCCCAGTTTGATTAACACTGTGAATAATGTAAATGATGTAATTAGTCTTGTTGATAAGCCTTGGCATCTGTATTTTGATGGTTCTCGATCCAAGGAAGGTGCATGGGTAGGCTGCATGCTCCTAGATCCCGCAGGAAACAAACTTATGCTGTCTTGTAGGCTGGAATTTCTTTGCGCAAACAACATAGCCGAATATGAGGCCCTCATCCAGGGAGTCAAGAAGGCATTGGAATTAAATGTTAAGGTTCTAATTGCATTTGGTGATTCTAAAATTATTGTTCGATAAGTCCGTAATTCCATTCATTGCTTATCTAATCATTTGCAAAGTTATCAAAAAGAGGTATGGATTCTAATTTCATCATTTGATGCCTTTAATATCGAGTCTATCCCTCATTTTTAGAATCAAGAAGCTAAACTTTTGGAAAATGTAGCCTCACGGCTCATTCCTTCATAAAATTTTTCTCCCAATGTATTTTCTATTGAATTATTGTTTAGACCGTCGATCCCCAATAACATCACTAATTGGCATGTTTTTAATGATGATTCACAGATCATTGCCTTTTTAACAGGAGAAGATGCTTTTAAGGAATCAACAATTGATGAGATCACACACGATGAAGATCTGCACAATTTTTCAATAATCCATCCACCTCAGCCGGTTGACCAATCTTTTAAGCTGGTAAATTCGATCCCTACATTGGTGTCAGGTGTTCAAATGCTATTTTTATTAGACGATTTTTCTGGGTACAACCAGGTTCTAGTCTCTCCTACAGACCAGCTAAAAAATACTTTTAGGACCCCTTCGGGAACCTATGCCTATAGGAAGATGCCCTTCGGATTGATAAACGCTGGGGCTACATTCCAAAGGGCAATGGACGATGCTTTCAGAGGTCTGATAAATCACTCTGTCGTTTTCTATTTGGATGATGTCACTATTTTTTCCAAAAACAGATTTGATCACATTTCACACTTACATAAAGTACTTGAACGTTGCAAGAAGTTTGCTATTTCCCTTAACCCTAAAAAGACAATATTTGTGGTAACTGAGGGAATTTTGCTAGGGTTTGTAGTGTCTAAGGAAGGGATCATGATTGATCTAGAGAGAACCGAAGCTATCTCTAGGATTCCTTTTCCTTCTACTAAGAAATCCATGCAATCCTTCATGGGAAAGATAAATTTTGTGAGAAGATTTGTTCCCAGTTTTTTTTGAAATTGTGCACCCACTACAGAATATGATTAAGAAAGACAATAATATTTCATGGGGGGATAAAGAGAAGGAGTCGTTTATTAGAATTAGAGAAGCCATAGCTGAGGCACCCGCACTCATGAGCCCTGACTTTAGGAAAGACTTTATTCTCTATACTTTTGCATCTGACATATCTTACGTAGCTATTCTTACTCAGAAAAACCAGTAAGGGGATGAAGTACCTATCTCCTTCATGAGCTCGAATTTAAAAGGGGCTGAGCCGAATTACCATGAAGTGGATAAATAGGCTTTTACTGTGTTCAAAGCAGTAAAACATTTTTGTCCTTATCTCCTTAAATCGAAAACCAAGGTAATTGTTCCATTCTCTGCTGTGAGAAATTTGTTAGTACAGAAAGACCTTGGAGAAAAAAGGGCACATTGGATGGCTGCTCTGCAGAAGTATGACCTAGAGATTAAACCCTCTCGATTTGTATGTGGTTTGGGTTTGTGTAAATTGGAATCCGAATCAGCACATCTCCCTGCTGACTAGAATGGCATACCTTTAGATGATACCATGCTGCAAAAGGAGGTTTGTTTTATCCCAGACCCGGCTAGTTCATGGTATACTAACATTCGCACTTATCTTGAAACTGCAAGTGACCCATACCATTTAGACCCAAAGAAGAAAAGAGTCATAAGATTAAAATCAGCACCCTACCAATTGATAAATAATGTACTTTTCAAGAAAAATGCAGATGGAGTTTTTCTTCACTGTCTAGAAAAGGAGGAATTTGATTTTGTTTTAACACAACTGCATGACAGGCTTGCTGGTGGCCACTTCGATGGTGATACTACTGCTGATAAAGTTTTGAGAGCAGGTTATTTCTAGCCAACTCTATTTAAAGATGCCCATTCTTTCGTTAGAAGGTGCCAATATTGTCAGACTGCAGCTGACAGAGTTAAAAAACCAGCATTTCCTTTACAGCCTGTGGTGGTTGATAGGCCTTTCCAATAGTGGGGAATTGATATCGTTGGAACAATAAACCCCTCCTCCTCTCTTCAGCATAAGTACATCATAACTGCCACTGAATAATTTACTCGATGGTCTGAAGCAGAACCATTGCGGGTGGTTAATACAAATCAGGTATTGCATTTTCTTGAAATTAACATAATTACCAGATTTGGGGTGCCCGAATCTCTCGTGTTTGATAATGCATCTTATTTTTCTTCTGAATAATTAACTGAGTTTGCATTAAAAAGGGGAATCAGAATTAAGTATTCGACAAACTATTACTCACAAGGCAATGGCCTTGTTGAATCAACAAATAAGAACTTGCTGAAAATTATGAAGAGACCCATAGCTGAACATCATAGGAATTGACATACTGTTATATATCAAGCTCTCTGGGCTGATAGAGTTACCCCAACATCATCCATTGGTAACTCCCCTTTCTTTTTGGTATATGGAATAGAGGCTATTCTTCCTCCTAATCTGTTTCTGCCTTCATTATAGCTTGCACGAGCTGTACAAGAGACAAAGTGTTCAGCCATTGAAGAAAGAATCAATATGGTGTTGAAATTGGAAGAAGAAAGAGAGAATGCTAAGAGACAGTTCATGAAGCATCAAAAATTTGTTAAATCATCGTTTTATCATGGTTCATCCTCGAACAGACAATTACAGGTAGATGATTTGGTTTTGAAATGGGACAAAGCACATGAAGATAAAGGGGAACATACAAAATTCCAACATCTCTAGTTAGGACCATATGTGATAGCAAAAACCCTTGGTCCTAATACTTTTCGTTTGTAGACTTTGCAAGGACATCTCGATACCCTCCCAGTAAATGGGCATATCCTTAAAAGGTACTTTCAGTGATCCCACATCATCGAGTCATTTTCATTGTATATTCCCATCATGTATATTTTTGTACATATTTTTGGTTTCGTTGTGATTTCTAGACCAGTTAGAGTTTTCGATCTTGTGCTCATTGATCATATTATTTCTTGTCGTCATCATGTTTACTCACTGGAAATTTTAGATGACAGGTCATGAAAATAATTCAACTCTTCGAGATCATTCATTGTACATAAGATTACATGTGACCTCTGTAAATAGTTGCTTTATTCGACGCATCTCCTACCTTCTCTCACAGAATTCAGCATGAAGCATTTTGTATGGATAAAGAGGAAGAGCCTGATGATGAAATATGTCAAGCAGGAATGACTGAAATACATATCAGATCATAATCACTAATGATGGCTGGAAGTATCCGATGTATCACAAGTGATCTGTTTTCAAACTTGTATTAGTTTTAACCTCTGCAATTTTTCTCTTAGCAATCCTTGATTGTTGTCTTTGGGTGCCTTCCTATAAACCGATATCTCAGGGAATTTATTTACTGATTCCAATAGAAGTCTACTAAGCTTGAATATTCGTTGAAGATATCTAGTCATATTTAAGCTATCTTAAGAAGTATATGGTTTTCTCCCTCATTTTCATGAATACATCTGGTCATTCAGCCAGGGCAGTACTCTTGAAATAAGGTAAATATAAAAGGTTAATCAGGAAACAAGAGGTCTTATCATGAGCCGATATGTTTATGATCATAAGTTATATTGGAAAGGCTATCATTATTTGGTTACTAAGCCAATGACAGCGACTATCAGTCAAATAAACTGAGAGACAATAAGTCTCATCACGAGCTGGCCTGATCAGTTTTTGGTAGGATTGGTGAATAAGGCTATCATTATTTGGTCACCAAGCTAAGATAGTATTTTTGATTGATTCTTTTCATATTTACCCCTGTGTATATGATTTGTATATATACTAACAAAAAAAAAAAAAGGGGGAGTATTGTCTGCTATTTTGCTTGAATGAGGGAAACGCCAACTGATGTTCTAAAGAAGCCACATATATATTGTTATTGGCTAACATATCTTTGGTCTTATAGATCTACATTGGAATTAAGTCATTTTTACTTCACACTCGCCTGAGGTTGAATAGGACCAAGAACACTCAGATAACATCCATAGGATTGTTTTCATAAATCTGTTGAGGTTTGGTTATATGTTTAGATTGGTTTGAATCTGGGATCACTTAAGCAGATATTTGATACTTTTAAGGCATCATTTTTTATTATCTGAAGTGTGAATGTTGTTTTCGTAGAGATAACTGGTTCGATACCAGCATGTCACCAATTGTTGGTAAGCAACACCCTTCAGAGCATTTTTGAACACAAATAATTTCAAATAGGTAATATTTTGATTGACATTTGATATTACCACCTGGATCAACACTCATCTATAGATATTCTAGGAGTGCCCTCAGAATCTTTGATTCTGAAGGCACTCCCAATAGAAGCTTAATTGATTCATTGATTTATAGGGATTAACATCAGTTTATATTGAATTTGAATCTCTTGGTCTTAATCTCTCATTTTTTTTTATCATTTGGAAAATTATAATCCCGAAAGTTAGTAGATCCTAATTTCACACCATTTATCACTCATGTATATTCGAGGTCAAATGAATTTATTATATCAATGATTTTTTGACTATTAATCCAAGCAAGTTGTTACATGCTATGATAATTGTTTCTATTTAATTCATATAGGAGATCTAACAAGCTTTTTCACTTCTAAAATATTTATTTCATCATGTTAATCATAGGGATAAAAGTGTATTTAATATAATTTGTGTAAGTTCATATTATTATACACTTATCCTTATTACAAATTTTGTATTTTCGAAGTGAGACAGTATTAAAGTCTATCATAAGGGGCTAAGATGATTTTCAGAGTTTTGATATGGGTTTATTTACATTATCAATTGTTTCCTTGTCATTACAATATCGACCCTGATCCTAATAAAATCAATTACTTTTTTATTTAATAACCTTATTATTGTGATATTCGATGATGAAGGATTAGGGCATTGTAACCATTCAACTATGTTTTAAAACGATGAGTTTTCTAGGCTATCACAACATTATGAAGAATGTCAATCAGTGTTGATGCTATGATTGAAATCAGGGTTTTGATATCCGTGTAACCTAAAGGGTTGCCATCTGTCGATGTGCCATCATGCAAATATCACACTTAAGCCGTCGCTCGCTCTATTTTCCTGCGGATCATTATGGTGTGGTAAGTGTTTTCCAAGTCCCATTAACCTGTCAACTCACAGGTATGATGAATTTGCAAGGAAATTCACAGTGCTTTGGTAAAATAGGGCAATTTAGAGTGTTAATTGAAATGTGTGGACTCTGGATAAATCGACTGTGTGTTTCAGTCTATTTTTTGAAAACCCTGGAGGCTTGTGTAATTGCTACCATGCCTCCTGTGTTGAGATTTGAAATCATAGGCGACGAGTATTTGGACGCTTCCCCAGAATGTCGCGAGGTAATACTTAGGGTTGGATGGATAGGGTTTTTACAGAAGTTCTTTGGGTTCAACTTGGCAATTTCCAAGGCGTTTGCAGCATTGTCTGATGGGATTAAAGCCTAGGTTGGGGATATTGAATTGAGGCTGACAGAAGAGTTTGTTTCTCAGGCCATTGGTTTACCACAGGTAGGTGAACGTTGGTATAAGGGTAAGCATGTAAAAAAAAATGACTGGAAGGAGTTCCTCACTCCAGGTCACCGGTAAACGAAGTATAAATCTGGTTTCCCTTCTCGACTGCTCATGAAGAAATGGCATTCTATGCTCGAGCTGATCGTCAGGTACGTCACCTGTGAGGGTAGGCTTTCCCAAACCCAGTTCTACCACCTCTGACTGTTAATGATTTTTAAGGGACATCCTGTGAACATGCCATACTATTTTTTGAATAGTCTACACAAGATGGCTTGCACCTATCAAATTAACGTAGGGGATAAGGAGAGGAGTCTATTTGATCATGGATTGATTAAAATACTTGTGTCATACTAGCTAGGATAATTAGGGGAAACTTTGGAATATTTCCTCATGCATAATGGGTTTGGTGAGAATGAAGAATGACCCAGATGAAGGCCTAGAACTAGACGTAGGCATATCAAAACTGAAGAAATCATGCCTGAGTTAGAAGAGTCTGGTTCTCAAGGTAATCTGGATGATGAAGTATCTGAACCTAGCCGAACCCTAAGTATCAGTGATGTTAAAGTCAAGTCTGAAACAAACCCTGAAGTTCATGTTCGTAATTCTCAGCCTTGAGTAAGGAAACCGACAATCACAATACCCTGTCAAGATAAGGAGCTTCCTCATTCATAGGCTAACATTAGTCAGAAACTGGCTGAAGACCAAATTAGCCGAGTGTTGAGTAATCAGGCTATTCGTAGGAGTACTTGTAGTATGACATATTCCTTGTTTTCCAGAAGAGACCTGAGCATTGGGGATACCCCTGTTATTGAAGTAAGTGACTCCTCAGAACCTCATCCCAATCCAGTTCCCATTGGTCTAGCTTTCCTGGATTTGAAATATATGTCTGTCTCCAGGGATAATGTTGCTGATATTCAGAAAGTAAATCATGAATTTGATAAAGAAATTGATCAGAAGCCCTACATTGTTGAGGAAGACAGAGGAGGGTCAAATGGAGGATCGAAGAATCAATCGAAACCCTTACGCTCAAGTCATCTCATCTCTAGAAATTGACTTAAAGGAGGCTGAAGTTATCAAGACATCTGCTATGAATTAAATCACAGGTCTGAAAACTGATTTAATCTCTTGGATTGAGAAGTGGAATTTGTTGAGGGAGAAGAAATTGAAATATAAAGATCAAGTTAAAAATATTCTGTTAAGAAATCAAAGGTTGAAGAAACAGAATAAGATTACCAAGATCAGGGCTATTAGATTCAAAGCCAAGCTAGATGAGGCGAGGTGAAATGTGCCAATTCAACTGTCTGTTGAATCAGCTCTTAAAATTTGACATTTTGTTTTCTACAATGATCTCCAATTTTTGTCTTATGTTTTAAATCTTTGATTATGCATGCATATGATTTCGAATTAGCCTCCACAGGTTAGTAATATATTAATTTTGCCAGTTTTTGTTCTTGGTGCATAGTTTCATTATTCAATGAGGATATCTACAAAATTAAAATTTTGTAGATGTCCTATTCATTTCTATATGGTTATCAGTTGCACTTTGCTAACAGATTCTATTTAAAATTTACAGGTATTAATGAGTCGGTGAGATAAAGCTAGATGCCAAGCTGTATTTGTGGTTTTGACTACATGGAGTTACTCATTGGAGGCCGCTTCAGAAGTGCAATTGATTGCTATTCTGTTGTTTCTACACTCCTATTTCTAAGCATCATCAGTTTGGATTATTGAATATAGTGTTGACACGTTTTGGGGAATATGACACTGGATTTATCCAGTAAGTTAACTTTTCTGACGCGATATTCCCTCTTGATGGTTACACAATGACATGCCTATGATCCTGGTCTTTTCTTTGACCTATATTCGGATAAAATCCATGTACTACCATAGAAATAGGACAATTAGTTAATTAGTTGTTGTTTTTAGTTCCCTTTATAAACAAGTTTCAAACAGGAGTAAAGGGTTCGATTCCTAAGACTTATGGAGAATTGATATTTCTACAGTTTTATATTACATTCTATTGTGCTAGTATTTTTTGAACTTTTTCTGAAGATTATTTGATGCTACAGAATAGTGAAGACCTTAGCTAAGTCTTTAAGTTGCTTCATAATGTGCTAATGATGGCTCTCCTTTGTTAAATTTCATTTTCATATATATGTATATATCGTCATATTATATGTGAAATATTCTTTCATAGGATCCCGAATGATTACATTGTGTTGAAATGTGAAAGATTTGTTATTATGTTGAAAGTGAGTCAACTTCTTCACATTTTCAATTGATTATGAAATCATGTTACATGAATTATTAACTGTGTAAGCATACCTTGTTCTATTTTCAAGTTAGTATATGATTGTATCTGTTATGTTTCAAGACTGTGTTATATTTATTTGATAACGGGTTTTATTTTCTATTCAAATTATCTTGTAATGAGATATCATCTTATTGTGAGTTAATTTAGATTTAGTTCTGTTAATTGTATACTTTTCTAACAGTTCAGAATTATAGATCACCTTATACATTGAGACCTGTTGTCAAATCAAAAATTCATGCTCTCAGCTGAGATAGTTAGCTTGCATTTAGGTCATTATAGAATAGAATTAGGAGCTACTATTTTTTGTACTTAGTTTAATATAGTCTTCAACATTAGTTAGTCTTTAGGTTGAATCTCTCTGATTTGTTAGAATATTTGGTTAAGTAAATATTGCCACATATAACTAGAGAGACTCTCTATTTTGAGAGCACATTATGCAGGCAACAGGGCCTTGATCCTATGAGAGACAATCACTCCAAACATATACAAGATTGCAGTAAGTCGAGTGTGTGGGATGTCTTTCCGTTGTTGGCCTAGGTCAATATTTTCGACCAACATGCACTAAATGGATTCCAAAGCTTCAAGTTACTATAGGAAATCATGCTATCACTAACAATTTTTTATGTAGTGAATGTGGCTGATACAAATGTGGTTTTGGGAGCACAATGGTTGTATTATTTAGGGGATCATACAATGAAATATCTAGTCCCTAAAATAAGGTTCAAAAATTTGGAAGGGAAACCCATCTTGTTGAGGGGAATGCACACTTACCCAAATAAATTGATGTCCTCCCACAACATGAGGTCTATCTTAAGGAATTGAGACATGGAATGGGGTGTTGAATGTTTAATTACATCTCCTAAACCTCACTTGAAGTTTTCCAAGCATCCTAAGGAGATAAAGCAATTATTGAGTAAGTATGAGAGGGCAGCCTTTTGAAGACCTTCCCCCAGGAAGACCACCAGAGAGAGGGGTGGAGCATATCATTAAGTTAGATATAGGAACACAAACTATAAAAATGTGTCCCTATAGAAACCCCAAAAGGATTCGATATGATATTGAGGAGGCCATTAAATAACTCTTGGAGTTAGGTCCCATAAGGCCTAGTTCTAGCCCATATGATTCTTCCGTTATCATGGTAAAGAAAAAGGATGGAACTTTAAGGATGTGCACTGATTTTAGAGCATTAAATAAGAAGATAGTAAAGAATATATATCCCATCCCAAGGATTAATGAGCTCCATGGAGCCAAGTTATTCTCAATGGCTTACCTTAGATATTTTTATCATCAAATTCGAATGAGGGAAGAAGACATACCAAAGACTGCTTTCGAATGCCACTATGGTCAATTTGAGTTTGTTGACATGCCCTTTGGCTTGACAAATTCACTTGCCACATTCCAATCATGCATGAACAATATATTCCACAAGCAAATTCATATGTGTGTACTAGTTTTCTTTGATGAAATTCTTATTTACAGTAAAACTTGGAAGGAACATTTGCATCATCTAGAATAGGTATTAGAAATCTTGCATGGTCAATATTTGTTTGCTAAGCTATCAAAATGTGAGTTTGGTTAGAAATATATCTTGGTTGATATGGTGTGAAGGTGGATATGGAGAAAATAAGAGCCATTATAGAATGACCTCATCCTAAACAATCTCACTAAATTGAGAGGATTCATTGGAATTTCGACCTACTATATAGATTTTATGAAGAGGTTCTCCCAATTCAATTCACCTATCACTTATTTGACAAATAAATATGATTTCCAATGGCATGAACGTGATGAAAAATCTTTCCAAAGAATGAAAGAGGTAATAAGCAATTGTCCTATTCTGGCCTTGCCTTATTTTTCTAAGCCATTTGTCTTGGAATGTGATGCATCAGGAGAGGGCATTGGAGGAGTCCTAAATCAAGGACACCACCCAATACATTTTGAGAGTAGGAAGGTACAACCACATGATAGGATTTACTCCATTCATTATAAAGAAATGTGTTACAGAGAGAAACTTCCTATGGCTTGGGGTGTACCACAACAAACTGACTGACACCAGAAATCAATCCATTCCAATATGCAAGAGAAATAAATACCTCTAACACTAAGGGATGTAAAGTGTACCTTATTTGAGACGGTTGATGTAGATCCCCATTGAGATTTTCCAACACACTTGTGTTCACAATTCGTTCTCAATAATAGAAAACACTACAAGCATGATATATATCAAAGTGTTATGCCTGCTCTAGCATATATAAACAATCATGTATAAGAAAATAAATACATCCATGGATACGATATTCATATTTATGCACATGGATTGGATGTTTTTATTAATAAAACAGAGATACAATAGTGACAACCTCAGTCGACACTTCTTTGAACCTGAGAAACTAAGTCGTCCACCTGGGCCTCCACCACTTCAATCCTCCATCACAATGGAAAGCTTACAAAGCAAAGGAAAGCTTGGGAAGAGCAACACTATGTGCTCCAAAGGGACAAAGGGATATAGACTCAAGCATAAATAAGTGAGGAAACAATGGACAATAGTTTCCTTGCTCTCTAACTTATCCTCCTTGAATGTACCCAAGAGGCTCAATATATAGCACTCCAAATAGGCAATGGAGGGTTGAGTCCGAGCATTCTCAAGGCATATGGAAGGCCAAGAGTCAAGTTATTTAGGAATCTATGAGGAAAATTCCAAAAACTTTTGTATTCATGCACATTTCTTTATGTACACGGGTTTCGGCTCATAAGTTGCGTGTACACGTGGGTATTGCTTTAAAAGACGCATATACACATAAACATGTGTTTTTTGGGGACTTTCTTTGGGAAACAAAGTATAACCTAATCAAAGGGGGTCCAAGCAGTTTATAGAGGGACATGGAAGGCCATAAAGATGTGATATACCAAGTGTGGTAATATCAGCTATAACAGATTCTCCCTAATGTGTGAGGTCAGAGGGGTAACATGATGGTCGAAATACATTATATCCATCCCATAAGTGGAGTAATGAAGAACCAACCACTCATCGGTACAATACAATGATAAATATCTGGAGATGACTACAAATATACATGTAGTAGTACCGGATACATAAGAGTACAATGGCCATGAATATGCATGACATAGAAATGTCATGTGTGGTCATCGCCGTGTACAATATACAATGGATAAGATCTCCATAATGGATGAAGATATGTGATAATACACTAGAATATGGTCATGAGAGCTAACATCTCATGAATACTGGAATGATCAAGGAGGTAGCATATGTAGAATGCCACCAATCTCACAAGTCTTCTATGCAAATCGCTATGAGTAAATGTCATATCATGTGAATAAAGGTGTCAAGGTCAAACATGATAGTCCATCGTGTGATTATGGGTCGTCAATGTATACCATGAATAGACGCGATATATCCCACCAATAATGATAATGGGAATCAAGGTACAAAGTGCAATATAGCAAGTGTGAATAGATGTGTTGAGGTCGAACACTTGAAAGAATCCATCAATCAGGGGACATTGATGTATTCCCAAAACCATCGATGATGAGAGAACCTACCATCGATGACTGTAAGTCTCAAGGTATTCAAATGGATTCTAGACTCCTATTCCAAAAAAAATTATCTGAATTCAATCGAATGGAATCTATTGGAAGGAGGGCATTAGGGAATCCCCCGTCAACCAACATGAGGTACTCAACAACGCTAGATAATGTGGAAGAACTAAAACAAACAATATGTGCAAGAACCAGTAATTGTACCGAGAATGGCTGACATGCAAAGTAAAGATAATTGAGGAATGGCCAACTTAGGATAAACTTTCTTCAAACAAGAGCATAAGGAAAATGGTGACTGAACATAGGCAGCATAGACTCGATATGCAAACTGGGACATCTCTGTGATAGAGGAGGCATCAATAGAGGCTCCATAGGGGATGGAAGTATAACCTATCGGCGGATAAAACTTAGAGTAACGAGTACATCTCCTAAAGTCACACTAACAACCCAACCAATGGATGTGATATACCGTGATTTGTTCGAAGGCGACACAACTCGATAGATTCCAAAGATAATATCATTTCTCATCCGTCTTTTCAATATTTTTTCATTTTTTTGGACTTTTTAAGATTGAAAAGCTTGAAAAAGAATAAAAGTGCTTATAGTATACAACTAGGAGGAGACAAGTGTCATGGGAAAGCAAACTAGTTCCAAGTAGTGGAACATACATATGCTTAATGCAAGGAAGCATGTGCAGGATAAGGACACTCGACGAAAGGTATCCTCCCAGTAAGGGATGATCAAGCTACAAAGGAGATGTAAAAGGCTCTACTTAGCAAGGATTGAGACAAGCTCGAGATGCATGGCTTATAAATCTGAAGTGGGGAAATGACATAAAGCTCAATAAGGTAAGAAAAATGCATGAAATGCAATTACAACTTGATATAAAAGGGAGTCCCTGTGGGAGATGGCCAGCAAAAAGTTCAAGAGGAGTATGAAGCTCTTTCTCAAGGACATGGTAGGATTAGTAAGAGACTCCCAACCCTAGAGGAGGAATCTCGGCATGGGTACCAAATGACAAATGGGATCTAAATAGGGAACCCATGTATAGGGAATCTCTACCAATCACATAATATCACTTCTAATAGCAGTATGAAGGTTTTGTGACATCATGAAGTGGCGCGTACCTAGAGTCAAGGTGAAATGGTCATAAGGAAATTCATAATGCAAGCGGATGTGAAGTCCTAACCTATATGCCAGTTTGATATTACACATGTGATAGACATGAATAGGTCAAAGTATTGGTCAAAATACGCTCAAATGGGTCCCTACACCAAAACATTAGGCCAAACAGTTCAAAATAGTTAATAATGGTCCAAACTATAGAAAAGTGGGTAAAAGTTTCAATTTTTTTCTATAAAATAGTAAAAAACTCATTTTTACCATACCATTTGGAATTTTACCCCACATAGTGTTTTTGAACCAAAAACATGAAAAGATGATTCTGGGAGCTACGATCCACGAAATCACAAACCATTTGGATCAGGTAAATCTTCATGACATCCTGTTTCATTTACATGGTTCTATTTTAAGTTTTAGTGGTCATATTTTATTTTTATGGCACCCAAAAAATGGCGTTTTCAACCCATGTAGAAAATCACTCGATTTTCACGTATAGGGCTCGGCATACACAAAAAATCCATCGATTTCCACGTATGTATGTAGTTGTTTGATGAACAACCGCATATAAGGCCACGTTTTCCAATTTTTAAGGTAAATTCTCATGAAACTCTCAATTTTTTTGTGCAGGATGGTTCTTGAGTGGTGTGAACATGAGCATGAAGATGTGGAAATGGGTGTGTAAGGTGATCTAATGGCCCAACGCGCTTTGAGGGAATATGGCTTGTATACATTTTGGTGGCTTGGTAGCTTGATATCTAAGCCAAGAATACTCCAAATGCTAGTGGAATAGTTTGATTTGGATACGAAAAACTTCCAGATCAATGGGATGCTTCTCAGCCTTGAGGTTGAGGATATCTAATTTATTACCGGACTATCCTACAGAGGGGAGGTATTCAATCTATGAGCTCATGAGTTAACAAGTGGCCTCACAATTGAGGAGTACATTGTAGTTTATTGCCTCCCAGAAACGGAAAAGGTTGCGAGTTAGATCCCAACGAACTCGATGCAAAACCTTGGCCTCAAGGCCATACTACTAGCACTCGGTAGTATTGCAGGATTGGAATGCCTCCATATGGATTCCATGACATTGATGTTCTATGTGGTGGAGTGCATGAGGCCCACCATTTATGACTGGAGTTCCTCACTGATGGGAAACATAAAACAACAATTGACAGACAGCAAGATGGGTAGAACGTGAAACTTTGTTTTTGAAAGCATCTTGAGTACCTTCTTCTTTGAGTGCATACTGGGGCTAAGCCCAAGAGTGGAGATCACTCCTCACGGTGCTCGGGATCCAGCTCAGTTGCATTGGGAGAATTTGATGCGAAGACTAGGAGGGGGGAGAGTGGCCAACCCCTACCCAGTAGAATTTTTCCTCTCGTGGCGCAGGAAGATCATAGCCATAGATGACTATCCCTATGAGGGGATAGAATTCAGTGGTGATATTGACATGTCTATTCCACCAGGATACACATACAAAGACAGGTAATAATCCCAAATCTATATTGTTTTTGAATTATTTAATTTTTTTTGTGTATTTTTATATAGTGAAATAAAAAAGACATTGTTGGCACTGGGATTTTGAGCCCCCAAGGTTGAGCGAGGGGAGGCCGCTCCCAGGAAACAACAGAATCACTTTAAACTACACCTCTAGCCCTGTGCAGTAAGAGAGGGATCTCTTGTTTGTCACTGAAGTATGCTCCACATAAGGTTGTCAGTCTTGTGTGTCACCAGAGTCTACTTCACATAGGATTTTCAATCAGCGTAATCAGGGGGCTAGGATCCTGAATGGAGAAAAGTATGTTGAGGAAGGTGCATGGTGGGATTATCGGGGGAGAGGGACTATGGGAAAATGGAGTCGAAACTTGCACAATAAATGATTACATATGGAAATAATGACGTAAAATTGCGAACAGAGGCAAGATAGCTGCTCATTTCCCAATCAGGAGATATTTAGCGGGTGATGTAGAGGACAAGAAGGGACATCCCATCGCATGGAGCACCGGTGAGATGAATTCCATGCAAATTTAGAAGAACCATTGATGAATTCCTGGAACAACAGGAAGAGCATAACGAGTATGAATTTCGAACCACTATACCCTAAGTTGTAGACATGAAAAGGAATTAACAAAATGGAGTGGAAATAGGAAACACATTTACATGTAAAAGAAAGTACGTATTGGGAAGAAAACAACACAGGAATCTTTGCTGTGAGTAACAGTATTCCACTGCAATTTATTCATACACAGGTATCAAGCTTTACAAATGGGATCCTCAGCTTGGGATTGTTTCCCAATCCAATTCACTAACTCCTTTCTCCCTCTATCGGGAGCATTTTTACACAATCCTAATGCTGAGGCTACTGAATAAAAATATGTTACAAGTTTCCATCAGGCGTTAATAGTGCAAAGAGTGGACTATCACCACATTTTTACAATTATAAACAACATCATGGAGATCCGGCACATGATAACGTGGGTTGACAGTGCAAAGCTCCATACCATCCTGCTTCGTGCAAATGACTCGCACGCAGCGTGCTGACAGTCAATCGTCCACACAGGCTGCCCTGGACCTATTTTGGGTCTCCTTGTCTAGCTAGCGCATGTCTCTCAAAGGATAACAAGAAGACCTAAATCTTGTTCACTACTATTCACCCGACCTCATCCTATGTTGGGTAAACTGTTATAGGAGGAGGCCAAAGAAAAGGTGGCCCAATGCTTGGTGATGATAAGTGACTTAAGAAGCTTATCATCCTTGTACTACCCTTCTTTCTCTTACGAGGAGAATTTTTCTGTGAGCCATGCATCTAGGTGTGCATTTGACCCTCTCCTCACCCACGACCAAGCAAGCAAGTGGAGCCTCTAAGAATGGTGTGGAAGGCTCTGGACCCACTTGGTCCCAGTATGAGAATTTGATCCAACAGTACTTCCACCACTATGAGTTGAGACTTCATAGGTCATGACTATAGCTGGGTGTGCCAGAGGGACATCGTAGGGATGTCAAAACCCATGTACTGCACATCCAGTGACTGGGCTGTGTAGAAGTAGGTGAATCCCCCTTGGTATTTCACATATGTGCCTCAATGGTTGGTGGTTTTCTAGTGTGGATAACTAGAACACAGATTTTATGCCTGCCTACCAAGAGTACCCCTTGTCGAACTAATTTCTTGAACCACACAGTCATGATTGTCTATGAAAGACTTCGACACTTCTTGGAATTTGACCCTATATCTCCTATCATCTACACAGTTCCATGTCTCAAAGATCTTCGGAAGATGGTGTTATATAGTGCGAGCAGGAATGGCTTTGGGAAGGGCTATACCCTCAAAGTGGCTGCGATGGGGGCATGTGTGGTGCTAAGGTGGGGATTTTCCCTCCTGATGTTCAATCATATTATCCGTTATGGCTAAGATCCATAAGCATTTCTGCGTGGATGCCAGGCTGGTTCCAAGGGTTGCAGATTTGACCATCTCCTGCCCTTTCAATTACCTTGATGGTGGGTTCGGGATATTTTAGTTCACCGCATCCCTTGGTCTCATGTAAATTCCAGGTCTGTCACCTCAGTGAATCAAATTTCTATCTCTCTCACGGCTTCCTTCGAAAGAACCACGTGCCACACTTGCAAACCGGGAAAACTGCACCACTGGATGAGACTTTCGCCTCAAGCGTATCCCGAATGGCATTGGAGGAATTGACCAATCTGCAATGGGGAAGATTACATGCGTGGATGCCTCCTCTACTGTCATTTCCATACTGGATGGGAAATCTGTATCTTGGGAGTCCTCTTAGCCGTCCGATCAAAGGAATATTTCATATCTGTTGTCCATGTTCCATTCATCCTGCTGCCAACTTTTCTCTTCTGAACACTTCAGGCAGTTCTGGATCACAAGACATTCTTAGCTATCGATCGAGATCGACCCTTCATGCAGTCATCGATCCGAGCAGGCCCCACCATTTTTTCACAATAGAAACTCAGATATTTGTCCACACTAGTTCACCTTGCGAAATGAACCATAGACGTAGATTTATCTCCTTCTTCATCGCGGCCGTTGATCTTTGCGACCTCTACATCTTTTGGTGATTTGAGATTGCAGTTTTATCCGCACAATTATGGATTGTGAAATGACTTTAGGATATGGATCTGCCCCAGACTTCATCTCAACCGTCAAAATATTTCAGTCTTTAACACGTTTCGCGATCTGGGAAGGAAGCTTTGATCGCGCATGTTTTCTCGTGTGAAGTGGCTCGAAGCCATGGATATTCCCCTGATCAATCACAACCCTTAATTATGAATCTTTCCCAATGTTAAAACACACCTGCCGCTTTCCTCATTGAAGGGTGGTCACATGAAATTCGAGGGGCTGGGACCCTTACCGAATTTCTGTCAGGCCCTTAAATCAACTGTTAAAACAGAGTGTTATCAACTGGCTCCACAAGGGATGCTATCCTCCCAGTAAGGTAGCAAAGAACCCCCATAGACCAAGTGCCAAAACCATTGGGCCACTTTCAGTCTTTCTTTGACATATCCATTCTTTTCCATGCTACTGTTTCAGCGAATTTGTGCCACTCTTGCAAATCATGCTGGTGACTGTAAACCTGTGCTGGTAACTGAAAATGAAAACAAACTAAAAACAATAATGAAGGAAATGCTCGATAACAACTGAGCTTATTTTCTCCTACCTACTCTACCTAACTTTGTACACAAGTCCAACTAGGTGAAATCAGACTTCCAATGAAGCCAATCAAGCAACTTGCCTAGTATTCTTGTTCTTGTATGGTGCTTGATGGACAAAAATGAAATAGACAATGGGAGAAGGAAATGATAAACAAACTGATATTTAAGGTAGATATGTGACCAATAATTTCCTTCACCCAGACCCTCCATGTATTCGGCCACGAGGTCATATAAATCACGGAAACCCCCAACACGCTCTGTCACCTGCTCATGGGAAAGCTTCCCGGAGCTTCCTGCTTCTAGGGAGTCGTCAGGCTGACACTTGGAAGATTGCAGACGAGGACCCACATAATCTTTCTCTAATGGAATATCCCTCTCTCCACTTGAAATTTCTGTAACAAGGGCTTGATGTGCTTCGAGAGGGAGTTCTTTCGCTTCTTCAAAGGAACTGAGTAGGCATTCTCCTTCCATGTGAGGTGAAATTTTTGAATGCAGAGTACTAGAAAAGTGTTTTTCTGTAAGCTGATGCATCCGTCTTCATTTTTGTATAAGTTGCTGGCTTGCACCACCTCCATTTCTTTCTGCTTTTGCTTGGAGGCCTTAATCATATGCTTTATCAACTTGAAGGAGGCATAACATAAGGGTAAGCTCTCACCTCCTGTACCCTCATCATATTTTCTCGCTCCACCCTCTTGATTTTGCATTGCGCTTTGATTTCTTTCATCAAAAGGAGTCATTTCAATAGCTGGCTCGTTAGGCACATTTTGCAGGTACTCTACTTCATTTTCGTTGTACACAGGCACACCAAAATTCTTCTTAAAATCATCCCTTGTTGACCAGGAGCAGGGAAGGTCACCATCTTCAGAGAATAATCCTGGAGGCCCGTTTATTTCAACCTCAGGCCGGTCATCTTTCTGCATACTATGAGAGATATTTGACGAGCCATGGGCTTCCTTCTTCTACTTTTAGGGCCCAACCAATTTATATGTACCTTTTATTTTACCACCACTATCTTGATCTGACAATTTCTTGGACATCTTAAAGTTTTCCTCAACCTCCAAACAATCGGTGAAAATATGTTGTAGGGTGGTTGATTTTCACTCCAAAGAAGCAAGGATAGGTTAGGAGGAAAGGTAGCTGCATAATAGATCTTAGCAGTGTTCTCAAGAGGTTGAACTTCCTTAGGCATGTTATAATAAAAGCTTGCAAATATTTTGTTAAAACTGGATACGGCCTCACCGTCATGTCTCCTCAAAGAATAAAACTCTGAAAGTATTTGCTCCAGTGGCCGACTCCTACCCCAAAACCTCAAGAATATGCAAGAAAGCTCTTCCCAAGTGTTGATGGCCTTAGGATGCAAATACTTAAACCAGAATTTAGCATCTCCTTGCAAGGATAGAGAGAAATCCCGCAGGTAGACATCTTCATGTTCTATCTTGAAAAGGTCAGAGAAGTGCTCAAAGTCTTGTACATGTTTCTCAGCAATCAAGTTTTCGGATTCTCCGTCAAACTTGGGGAGGTACTTGTAATATTTCATGGGAAAATCATGGAGGATAGGAGGCAATTGCAAAGATTTATATTGGCTTGGAGAAATGGGGGAGATAAGGTTAGGTATGATAGCTAAACTATCATCCAAGGTTTCATAAATTTCACAGGGGTGTCCTTTGACATCGGGCGCCCCGGGATAAAGATCTAGGCCGAAATCAGATGTACAGAATGACACAATGCTTTTGTTTTGTAAAGAAGGATAAACAAGAACATATTCATGGCTCTACTCAGGATGAGTTGGGCCATAGAAGGCTGTTTTCATAAATCTAAGAAAAGATAAGAGAAAACTTACAAGATAGGATAAGGCATCTTGGAAGAAACACGGACTCGAGTGCTTGGACCTTCCACCGTGCATTTCTGAGCTTTATGAGGGGTCCATTTTCCAGACGGGATCGACCAGCCTTCCTCGGTCATTAGATTTCTAGATCACATCACCAATGGATTTGCTGAAGTTTGAATCCTTCAAGAATGGAGTCACCAGGTGAAAAGTGCTCAACCTTCTTGGTGTCTAACCGATTGTTCACCATCAACAACCAGATCTAAATTTTTGTCGTTCTTCCCAGGGAGGATCTTCAAGTTTGTCCCCGACAATAGCGCCAGTTTATTGGCACCAGGATTTTGAGCCCCCAAGGTTGAGCGAGGGTAGTCTACTCCTGGGAAACAACAGAACCACTTTAGACTACGCCTCCGGCCCTGCACAGTCAGAGAGGGATCTCTCGTTTTTCACTAGAGTATGCTCCACATAAGGTTGTCAGTCTTGTGTGTCACCAGAGTCTACTCTGCATAGGATTTTCAATCAGCGTAATCAGGGGGCTAGGATCCTAAATGGAGAAAAGTATGTTGAGGAAGGTGCATGGTGGGATTATTAGGGGCGAGGGATCGTGGGAAAATAGAGTCAAAACCTGCACAAGAAACGATTACAAATGGAAAGAATGACGTAAAATTGCGAAAAGAGGAAAGATAGTTGCTCATTTCCCAATCAGGAGATATTTAGCGGGCGATTTAGAGGACAGGAAGGGACAACCCATCGCATGGAGCACCAGCGAGATGAATTCCATGCAACTTTAGAAGAACCATTGATGAATTCCTGAAATAGCGGTCAAAGCATAATGAGTATGAATTTTGAACCATTATACCCTAAGTTGTAGACATGAAAAGTAATTAACAAAATGGAGTGGAAACAAGAAACACATTTACACGTAAAAGAAAGTACATATTAGGAAAAAAAACAACATAGGAATCTCTACTATGAGTAATAGTCTTTCACTGCAATTTATTCATACACAAGTATCAAGCTGTACAAATGGGAGCCTCATCCCGGGATTGTTTCCTAATCCAATTCACTAACTCCTTTCTCCCTCTATCGGGAGCATTTTTATACAATCCTAATGCTGAGAATACCGAATAAAAATATGTTACAAGTCACCATCAGGCGTTAACAATGCAAAGAGTGGACTATTGCCATATTTTTACAATTATAAACAACATCATGGAGATGCGGCATGTGATAACGCGGGATGATAGCCCAGAGCTCCATACCATCCTGCTTCATGAAAATGACTCCCACCCAGCATGCCGACGGTCAATCATACACATAGGCTGCCTTGGACCTATTTTGGGTCTCCTTGCCCAGCTGGTGCATGTCGTTCAAAGGATGAAAAGAAGACCTAAATCCCCTTCACTACTATTCTCCCGACCCCATCCTCTGTCATGTAAAACTGTTATAGGAGCAGGCCGAAGAAAAGGTGGTCCAACGCTTGGTGATGATAAGAGACTTAAGAATCTTATCATCCTTGTACTGCCTTCTTCCTCTTACGAGGAGGATTTTTCTGCAAGCCATGCAGCCAGGTGTGCGTTTGAACCTCTCCTCTCCCATGACCAAGTAGCCAAGTGGCCGAGCCTCTAAGAATGGCGTGGAAGGATCTGGACCCACTTGGTCCTAGTACAAGCATTTGCTCCAATAGTTCTGCCACCACTGTGAGCTGAGACTTTAGAGGTCGTGACTGTAGCCGAGAGTGTTGGAGGGACGTTGTAGGGATGTCAAAACCCATGCATTGCACATCCAAAAACTAGGTTGTGTAGAATCAAGTGAATCACTCTTGGTATTTCACATCTATGCCCTAGTGGTTGGTGGTTTTCTGGTGTGGATAACCAAAACACAGATTTTATGCCTGCCTACCAAGAGTACCCCTTGTTGAACTAATTTCTCGAACCACATAGTCATGGTTGTCTATGAAAGACTTTGACACTTATTGGAATTTAACCCTATATCTCCTATCATCCACATAGTTCCATGTCTCAAAGATCTTCGGAAGATGGTGTTATATAATGTGAGCAGGAATGGATTTGGGAAGGGATATACCCTCAAAGTGGCTGCGATGGTGGCATGTGTGGTGCCAAGGCGGGGATTTTCCCTCCTGATGTTCAATCATATTATCCATCATGGCTAAGATCCCGAACCATTTCCATGTGGCTGCCAGGATGGTTCCAAGGGTTGCGGATTTGACCATCTCCTACCCTTTCAATTACCTTTATGGTGGGGTCGGGTTGTTTTAGTTCACCACATCCCTTGGTATTTTGTAAATGCCAGGTTTGTCACCTCAACGAATCAAACCTCTATCTCTCTCACGGTTTCCTCTGAAAGAACCACGTGCCACACTTGCCAACACAGAAAATTGTGCCATTGGATGAGACTTCCACCTCAGGCGTATCCTAAATGGCATCGGAGGAATCGACCAATCTACAATGGGGTAGATTACATGTGTGAATGCATCCTCCACTGTCATTGCCATACTAGATGGGAAATCTGTATCTTGGGAGTCCTCTCAGCCGTCCGATCAAAGGAATATTTCATATCCACCATCAACGTTCCATTCATCCTGCTGCCAACTTTTCTCTTTTGAACACCGTAGGAAGTTTCGGATCATGAGACATTCTTAGCCGTTGATCGAGATCAATTCTTCATGCGATTGTCGATCCGAGCGTGCCCCACCATTTTTCACAACGAAAAACTCAGATATTTGTCCACGCTAGTTCTCCTTGCGAAATGAACCGTAGCCATAGATTTATCTCCTTCTTCATCCTGGTCGTTGATCTTTGCGACCTAGACACCTTTTCCTAATTTGAGATTGTGGTTTTATCCACACAAGTATGGATCACAAAATGAATTTAGGTTGTGGATCTACCCCAGAATTCATCTCAACCATCGAAATCTTTCCGTCTTTAACACGTTTCGTGATCTAGGAAGGAAGCTTTGATCGCGCATGTTTGCTCGCACAAAGCAGCTCAGAGCCATGGATCTTCCCTTGATCAATCACAGCCCTTGATTATGAATCCTTCCCAATGTTACAAAAAACCTTCCGCTTTCCTCATTGAAGGGTGGTCACATGAAATTCGAGGGGCTGGGACCCTTACCGAATTTTCGTCAGGCCCTTAAATGAACTGTTAAAATGGAGTGTTAAAAGACATGTTTTTGTGTGATGACATATATTGATACTGGTCATGTATACGTATATGTTGTACCTAGATGGCCTGATGGATTACCTCAACATCATCGAAGGGGGAGAGGTGATGATATCATAGGTTTGGATGCAGAGTGCATGCTCCAAAACATCCATACAAACTTCGTTCGACTGACACACAGAGTGCCCATGGCACAAGTCAAGGAGTTTCCTGAGGATATGCCATGATAGGTTTCAGGTGTACCATGCGCATGGGTTTGCTTATTCAGACGAGTAGATAGAGTTGTCATTTGTTATCATGATCAGAACCCTGCTCCACAGTCTTAAATGTCTAGATGTACTTTTTGTTGTATTGACTGTGTAATGATATTTTGGTGGCTCGGAAGCCCCATTTTTGTATTATGAAATTATGTATTATGACACCACTTTTTGGACTGTATTTTGAATGAAAAAGACTTATGATGATCGGTTATTTATATTTACATGTGTGAATGCTTCATATTCTATGCATCAAATGCCAATATAGTACACAATTTTCATATGAATCAGCAACATGATTGCAATTTCTTAGAATGTGAATGTATGTAATGTTCTCAAATTGTCATTCTAACAACCTTACTCTCAAGAATATTCTCAATAAATTTGGATCTCTAATACAATACATGTCATTTAACTATAAGACCACTAACTGCGAGTCAAGATGTGCCTCAAGAGAACGAATACCATGAGATATGGAAGCGCATAATAACTCAATCATGACACTATATTCAGCAATATTGTTCGATGAAGGCCGTAGAAATACACCTCTTGAAGACAAAACCTGACCCATAGGAGTATAAATCACCCAAGCAATCGAAGTTGAGTTTTGAGTGTTGTGGTTGGCACCATCATCATATCCTACATATGCCAAAGAATTTGTCGACATATGCCACAACAAACAGAATAAATTCAACCAACTCGATCACCACAAGAGAACCAAAACTAAACTATGCAACTGTACAATAATATACAAAGTACCATCCTCAGCTGCGAATTACACATAGTATCTTTTGAGATAGATCCCATTTCTAGGCTCCACCAAGCCTGCCCCCTCATAATCCATTAGCTCATAAGCATATTTCTCTAATACTCATTTGACCATGTAATGCCCATGCCACATGGGTTTAAACTTTCCCACCCCTAATGGTTCACTAGGTCATACAAGAGGACAAAGTCACCTTGTTGGAGCAGGGCCCCGCAGCTACAGGAAAAGCTGCTATTTTGGGTAGAAGATGGATAATTTTTGGAGGAAAGAAAGTTTTGGCAATGCCGATAAGATAATGATATAAGAGATACGATGTGATAAAGGTATGACACCGTAGCGCATTTCCTGCCGTAGATCACGGGCCAAAAATCGCGGCGGTCGAAACAAGGAAGTCAAAGGAAATAGTACTTGAAGCGACTGAGAAGAGAGCTCAACCACTGCATTTAAGGAAGTGGCGATGACAGGAGGGCTCAACTACCTTCATAAATGGAGAAGGAGCAACATGATGAGGTATTAAAGATAAAGGACAGAAGGGGAGCGACCGAGGAAGCGGTGCCCATACCCGCGATCAGCGCCGAAAATCATGGAAGACTGCAGGAAGCTGTGGTGTGACCAGTAAGTGGCGTTTCAAAGTACAGATAGGATGACTGTCACAGTTAGGGTTTTGGGTTACTGTTGGGATAGGCCCATAGTTTTGTATCACGGTGAGACCTTCGGGCCACCTATTTTAAGCATGTATTTTGTATTAGGAAGGGTTGGTTGGTTGGGTTGTGACTAGTTGTCGTCAGTGTTGTGAGACATCAAGGAAGAGTAGAGATCTGGTTTTGTCATTAAGTATATAGTTATCTTACTGTAACCAGTGGCCATCTCCTTGAGCATGAATGTAACAATCCGCAGGGATTGAGAGAGAGAGGAAGGGTATATTGTAAGAAGAAAGCATTATAGGAAGAGAAGAGATCTAAGAGAAGGGCTCCCAGCTGTGTGCGTGGAGTTTCCCAGAAGATCTCATGCTGCATAAGAGATTTCAGTGGAACTGTGTTTACTCTCTCAAGATATAATATAAACACAGTTCCTGTGGACGTAGCTTCCCCCCTGGAAGTGAACCACGTAACATTCGTGTGTTGTGCGACTGTTTCATGTGATTGTGCTCTACTTATTTTCTATCTGTTATCCGTTACATGAACTTTGTTTATCAGTTAATGAATGTATGTATGCTATCCTTCAGTTTACGATAACATAGAAGGTTAAATGTGAGTTGAATGTGTCAAGTATTATGTATATGAGTTTATCAGCACTTGATTCATGACAGCTAACAGCGACAGTGTCAAGTGACTTCTGTATATTTAGTTCAGTGAGTTGAGCATAATTGATGTTAAGCATGTTAAACTATAGGAGCTTAAGTGAAGTTGTTTAACACCCTAATGAAGGTTAACTGAGCTATTATACCCAGGGAGGAAGCCTCTGGACCTTGAGAGTTGATGAGCATATTGAGTCTTACTATGGGAACTATCGCAACGTAGAAAGGCGATATCGCACTGTCGGGGGAGCTGCGGTGTGAGATATCGCAGGTTAAGAGTTGAGAAGAAGAGAAAGTTTGCACATTGTCCTAGAAGATGCGATGCGATAGGATTCAGTCCCATAGCAGAGTCAGCTAGGGAGAGAGAAACAGCCCTTGCTGAGAGATTTAGCTGGTTAATTAGAGTCAAGAGGACCTAGGATGCTACAGAATCTGGTTGAGGAAGCTTAATTCTTCAACCACCCCATCTAGGATCACTTCAGGTGAGAATTCAGGCCGTTCTATGGTCTGTTGCCGAAAGGGCCAGTGAGCTAGGGGTTTTGTTGGTACAATAAAGTAAACCTGGGTCTACCCAGTAAGACCAACAAATGGTTCCATCACCGGTTTTGAACAAATTGAAGAGCTGATGTTCTGTTGGCATCCTACTAAAGAAGAACTTAACCAGTGGGTTGAGTCTAAGGAAAGATAATTTGCTAAGAAAGAAAACAAGAGTCCTAGGCTGAGTACAAAGGACTGGTTACATAAACATATCTTCACAGACCTCCATGAGATATTTTTTGTGACCTATGCAAATGAGTTGTATGATTGGTTGTCAAAGTTGAATGATAAGCACGTATTCAAGAAGAAACAGAACATTGTCTAGACACTGGAGCTGATTCACACTGTGAAGAGCATAGATAATCCCATTTCATGGGAAGTAGACTTCGGGCTTGGGAGTTTGCTGGAAGGTTTCATTACAGAGTTTGCAGTTGATCAAAGAAAGAGTTTCAGTGAAGCAGAGAGGTACTTCTTCAAGGGATATCACGGTCAGTACTTGAACTCTTTAAATTTGTCCCTTAAGATGTTATTGTATGAAAAATGAGTACTGGATATATTCTCAGATGAATAAGTTAAGTAAGTGTAATGTCACAAGAGTTTGAGAGTGATTTTGAAGAAATTGGATGTACACGTAGCGGTAAGAGATATAAAGTAGATTTCAGATCTTCCTTCTTTGAAGACAGTTTAGACAGTACTAGAGAACAGAGTCAAAGTAATAGAGAAAGAATAGTAGGGGGTATCCCTTACCACCCTTATACCCCACAAAAACCAACCAGGACTCAAAATAATCTCGCAAGAACCCCATCTAGTAGTTCACACACAGTACATACTACTTTTATACCACCTACATTTACACTGCCAAGTGGTAGTAATACAGCAAATAAGAATCCACCTCGTAGAAATAGAATGGGGGATGACATGAAATTACCTACCTTTAGGGGTACAGGGGCAAAAGACCCAAAAAAACATTGGTTCCTATGTGAAGTTGTATGGACCATTAAATAGATCCAGGATGACAATACTAAGCTTGTCCAGTTGGCCACTACACTTAAAGAAAGAGCTTTAACATGGTATATGAAGTATACATCAGGGCAGAACAGAACACTCGCAGAGGTCAGGACCGCAATGATTAAGGAATTTAAGAAACCCAAGTTTGAGTCACAATGTATCACAGAACTTAAAGACATTAAACAGTTACCCATAGAGTCAGTATGGGATTTCGATCAAAAATTTAAAGCTCTTATAGACCAAGTTAGTTTGGATTTTGCGCCGGAGCAGCATAAGGAATGGTTCATCACAGCACTGCTCCCTCATAATAGACTTCCACTAATGCAACATAAACTCTATACGCAGGATGAAGCATTGGAGATGGCAATGAAACTAGAGGTTTCACCTTTAGCTGAGACTAGTGCAGGTATGACAAACTTACAGAATTAGTTAGCCAATCTCACTTTACAGTTACATGAGATTAAGAAAGGAAAAGAGGTTGAACAAGAATTATGGTGTACAAAGTGTAAAGGACATGGCCATACCAAAGATAAATATCTAGTATTTGTTGAGTATATAGCAAGTGGGGCTCCTAACCCCTTAGTACAAAATCAAGGGCCATGGTGTGAAATCTGTAGAACACGAGGACATAGATCACAGGAATGCCCTTTACTTCAGAAGTATGTACAAACTCCTAAGAACTTATACTGTAACTTCTATAAGTCAGTAGGACATGATGAAAATAATTGCAGAGCTTATGATCTCATGATAGAGAGAAAACATGACTTCTACAGAGTCTAGTTAGAGACATCAGGACTAGCAGCAGGTCCACAGCATGAACCGGCTCATGATGGCCATGGTGGAGGATTTTGAGGAAGAGGTCATGGTGGAGGCTTTGGCCATGGCCGTGGACCGATTGTTTGTTACAACTATGGAGCCATAGGACATTATGCTAGGGATTTTCAAAACCCTACTACAACATGTAAGTATTGCAAGTCCTATGATCATACTATAGAAGAATGTCCTATCTTGATAGCCAAGATTAAGGATCCTAACCCAATAGTAAACCGGAATATTCAGCTTATTGCTGCTGAGCAGAAAGAATCAGAACCAAGAGTCAATGTTGTGACTCGCAGTGGTGCTTCTACTAGTAGGACATCACAGGATGTCGAAAAGAATACAAGTCCGAAGTGGGTGTGTAAAGCCACTGATAAATCTACACTAGTTGACCTGCAGAAGAACAAAGAAACATTTCAGCAAGCTAAAATTTTATTTGCTGACCCTACACCATCAGGATCATAGATATGGCCTTGTAGGGGTGTACCACAGCAAAACCTTGTGGCGTTAGTCCTGTGTAGATATCGCAGGCTACCACATCTGGAAGGTGCGAAGAGGATGAGTTGACAAGAAGTGTACAATCCTTCCTGCAGAGGTGCTTGAAACTCGTAAGAAATGAGAAAGCCATAGGAGAGCTTCAATGCATTATAGATCAGTATCAGCAGTCTTCTTCCGTGAGCAGTATGCAGTGTGTTGTTCATAATATTATGGGCCATACAAGAACATGAAGAGAAATGAAACTCACAACACAAATTGGAGAGTTTGAAATGGATGAGGTAATCCTAGATTTAGGATTAGTGGTAAATGTTCTTACTAAGAAGACATGGAAACAGATGGGTAGCCCTAAGTTATCCAGATCACCTATCCATCTGTGATTAGCCAATCAACAGAGGGTATCGCCATTGGGTCAATTACCGCAAGTACCGGTTGATATTGATGGAGTTCGCAGCTTTTCATATTTTGAAGTCATAGAAATTATTGGTGATAGAAGACCGTATCCATCTTTATTAGGTATTGATTGGGCATTTGATAACATGGATGTTATCAATTTGAAGAAAAGACAAATGACATTTTAGGATAAACAAATTGGAGTCATCTCACCGTTGGATCCTTTTCAGGGTCCTCGATACATTGAACCTATCAGAGCAGAAGAAGAGGTGCGTAATATGGAGAGCCTCTATCAGATGACTGCTAACCAGAGTGATTATATCAATCCCACCGCAGAAGGAAATATTAGTTGGCGATGCGATAGCTCATGTGCATCGGATTCAGATGTTGGTTTAGAAAATTGGCAGAATAGACTTTATGAAGTTGCAGCTCGTAGATGTGTATTTATGACTAAGTCACTGCGATGGATTGGAACATAGATTAAGGATATTCCGTCATTTGATGGCTTAGTAGATGTCAATGACTTTTTACAGCAGTTTGAGCAGGAAATCCCTAATGAGCAGAGGATGGCAGTTATTGACCTTGCAGTAAGAGCCACACCTGCAAGATGGTGGCATGCACATAAAGAAAATATCGCATCATGGGATGATTTTAAGAGATTGATGGTGATCAGATTCTCTAATGACAAGGAGCGTTTACAGCAGAAATATATAGGAGAAAGTGACCCCAGGTCACATATTAAGATTTGTGAACAGAATTGGTCGGACATTCTAGAGGATGAATGGGTTCACCTATTCATTCACACTTTAGACACAGTCCCAAGGAATTGGTACACTGAGACAGAGTTGCGCAGAGGAACAATTACATGGCTAGTTATGATAGACAGCTTTGTACTCACTTTCACTTTTGAATCTGAGTATCCAAGCATTGATCAGGCTCTAAAGATTATAAAGACTAAGATATTTGATGACTGTACCCTACCAGTGTATGCTCAGCCTGATTGGGCCATCTAGTTAGAACATGCGCTAGAGTGTTACAACTTCACAGAAGAGCCAGGTGATGAGGATGAGAATCCTTGCAGTATCAACATTCCAGAGTCAGAAGGGACTCACGAAGTTGATGGACCAAAGCTAGAGATTCCAGCTGTCACAGAGCCTATTAAGATTAAAAAGATCAATATTGGCATAGAAACAGAACCAAAGTTTGCCTCTATTGGATACTATTGGGATGATGAAACGGTAGGACACATCACAGATTTGTTACATGAATATCATGACTTATTTCCCACTAAGTTTATAGAGATGAAGGGAATAGTAGGAGATTTGGGGGTCATGAGGATACCTTTGAAAGAGGATGCTAGGCTAGTTAAGCAGCGTCCATACAGATTAAATCCTTGTTATAAAGAAAAAGTTAAGGTTGAGATTGATAAGATGCTAGCAGCAGGAATCATTGAGCCAGGAGAAGAGAGTGAATTGGTTAGTCCCATGGTTGTGCAGGAAAATAAAACTAAAGGATAAATCAAGATTTGTGTTGATTTGCACAAACTCAACGACACATCACTTCATGATCCATTTCCGACACCTTTTACTGATGAAGTTTTAGACAATGTGGGAGGACAGGAGATCTACTCATTCACTGATGGATTTTCAGGCTATCACCAAATAAGAATCCATCCAGAGGATCGACATAAGACCACCTTTGCGACATAATGGGCTCATTCCAGTATACGGTAATTCCCTTTGGTCTTAAAAATGCACTAGCTATTTTTTCTAGAGTAGTAGTTGCTGTCTTTAAGGAATACATCCATAAATTCTTAGAAGTCTATTTTGATGATTGGACTGTATTTGGATTAATCAAAAATCATATAGGAGATTTAAGGCTCATGTTAGCGAAATGTAGGCAATATCATATTTCTCTTAACTTGAAGAAATGTATATTCTGTGCACCATTTGGTATTTTGTTGGGTCATATTGTTTGCAGACAAGGCTTGATGGTAGATCCTGCAAAGATTGCCATCATTGTAAATCTTCAAGCACCCAACTCAGTCAAGCAATTGAGGACAGTGCTTGGTCATACAGGGTATTATAGAAAATTCATCAAGGGCCATGCAAAGATCACAACACCTATGGAGAAGCTGTTAAAGAAAGAAGTGAAATTCCTATGGAATGAGGAATGCCAACAAAGTTTAGACACTCTTAAAGAGAAGATGGTTACAACACCCATATTAGTATTTCTAGATTGGAACAAACCATTTCATGTACATGTGGATGCATCTGGAATCGCACTGGGGATTGTCTTAACACAGCCAGGAGAAGGGGGTATAGATCACCCTATCACGTACTCAAGCAGAAATTTATCTACCACAGAAAATAACTACACCACTACAGAAAGAGAATGATTAGCTATGGTGTATGCTCTACAGAAGTTCAGGAACTACCTGTTGTGTGCCCCATTCAAGATGTTCACTGACCATTCCGCTTTAAAGTATTTGGTCAATAAGCCAGCGTTAGGGGGAAGGATCTGCAGATGGTTAATCCTATTTTAGGAGTACGATTTTGAAATTATTGTAAAACCAGGGAGATTGAATGCAGGACCTGATCATCTGTCGCGGATAGACTCAGGAGAAGAAACAAGTAATTTAGAGGATAATTTTCCAGATGCGCAATTGTTTTCTATCCAGATCACAGATGAGTATTACGCAGATATTATTCACTTTCTCACTACAGGGTGGGCACCAGCTGAGTTTACTAAGCAGCAAAAGAAACAGTTAGTTGTTAAAGCAGCAGATTTCACTTTGATCGCAGGACATTTATACAAGTTAGGTCCAGATGAAGTTCTGCGCAGATGCGTTATGCTGCATGAGAAAGAGGCCATTATCAGAGAATCAAATTCAGGTACCGTAGGAGGTAATTTCGCAGGAAAGCCGACTGCTCAGAAAATTCTAGCTGCAGGATTATGGTGGCCTACTTTGAATAAAGACACTAAAGAGTTTTGCAGATGCTGCGATATCTGCCAGAGGGTAGGAAAACCTTCGAGGAGAGATGAAATGCCACTGTGACCACAGATTACACTATGGCCATTTGACAAGTGGGCTATAGATTTCGTGGGTCCTATCAACCCACCAGGGAAACGAACTGGTGTGAGATACATCATCACAGGAACATAATACCTCACCAGGTGGGCAGAGGCCAAATCAGTAAGGAATTGTGATGCTACTACAGATGCACAGTTCATTTTTGAAAACATCATAAGTAGATTTGGATGTCCATCAATTTTGATGAGTGATCAAGGTACACACTTTCTGAATCGCACTATTGGGGCCTTGACGGAGGAATTTCAGATACAACATCATAAGAGCACTCCCTACCACCCACAAGCTAATGGTACAGTGGAGGCTTTTAACAAGATTCTAGAAAATGCTCTTACTAGGATCTGTAACAACCAAAGAGATGATTGAGACCTCAGGGTTAATGCTATGTTATGGGCTTATAGGACTACATGCAAGAAACTCACAGGACACACACCTTTCAGCTTGGTGTATGTACAAGAGGCTGTTATGCCAATGGAATATATTATTCCCAGTTTAAGATTTGCTCAAATTACTGAGATGGATGATACAGATACGATGAATGAAATATTAGCGCAACTGCTTGCCTTAGAAGAAGACAGATTCATCGCAGGATTTCATAAAAAAGTGTAGAAGGCATGAGAAAAAGATTGGCATGACAGGCACATCAAGAGAAAGATTTTTCAGACAGGAGACCCAGTGCTCCTTTATGATAGCAAGTTAGTTAAGTTTCCAGGGAAGTTCAAGACACATTGGTTGGGGCCATATCAAATTCAGCAAGTCACAGAAGGAGGTGTCGTTTAGCTCAGTAAACTGAATGGGGAACTTGTTCCTACTTTGATTAATGGCAGTAGGTTTAAGATTTATAGTGATAGCCACTCCACCTCCCAACCCTAACTCAGAGAACTAAGTGGTGGAGATGTTCAGTGTAGTTGAAAGGAGGCATCGCACCCATAACTAGTCTACACCTGGTGAAAAAGTTATAAGTAGGAGGAATCGCAGTAGGAAATTTTATTTTGCGCAAGTCATAGGACGATTGCAGAGTTTCACGCCAACTTTTTGGTCCAGGATGATGTGGCGTGACATCGCAGTGAGGCAATGTTCCCCGTGCTGCGAAGACAATTTTGAAAGGGAAAGAGGGCCAGTCACTTCGCCTTCTGACGAGCAATTAATGTAGATATGACAGGTATACGTTTCCCTAGATTTGGAAACAGTACAATGATTGTCCTAGATTTGGTAAATCTTGGTTGAGACCGCAGCTTGCACACAATTTTCGAGGAAAATTTGAACGGGTTTTCAGCAATTAATGAGGAGCGGGGCATTGGGTGTTGTCTTGTCCATGCAATAAATGCCGCCAACGGGTCCAGCCTAAGTGACCATTGTTTCAAAGATTATCGCCTTCATTACAAATACACAGATCATACAGACATAAGGGTTACTTTTGTGATTTCTGAGAGTTATAGAGTAATTTGTAGAGTTTTCCCTGTGCAGAGATACTCCAATTTTAGAGTGTTGGTTTCCCCATTTTCGCAGCCATTGCCAGTCCAGAGTATCGCACTAGGTGGTTTATGTTCGAGACGAAGCCTTTAGAAGACGTCGTGTGACGATTCAAGTGTGGTGGCCTCGAGTCTGCTATGACGACGCCCCCCAAGATTTTGAAATTAGGTGCAACACAGGTCAGGCAGACGCCAAGGACAAAGAGTCAAGCTCAGATAGTAGAAGAGTCCAGCTCAGAGCAAGAAGAAGAAGTTCATGTGGCAATAGTATACATTTTGCAATGAGTCGAGGACACACCAAAGGTAACCATTCCCAAGGGTGCTAAGTTTCCTATTCCACTATCGCCGATTGATCTTCGCGTAAAGGAAGATGGAGAACTGTTAGGATATGTCCCTGCTCTCAAATTTACAGACTATAACCTTGGATACTGTAAGACGTATCCTTAATTTCAGCCGGATCAGTATATTATGGTTCAGAGGAACCTAAGGACCGGTGCAGATGAGTTTGTTCCTATGGAACATGTCCAGATTCTTGATTAGTCGGGCTTGCTCAATTTGTTGAAAATACCACATTTCGGATGAGGTACAGAGGTTAATGCCATGGTTCATGTGATACTTTCCTGTGTACATGGAGGTTACCTCTGGATGGGTAACAGGGTTGATCTAAATGTCAATTTGATACACCGAATCATTGGGCTGTCCAAAAGCGGTAAGGATCCTCAGACACATATATCAGGGAAAAACAAGGATACTAAGCTACCAGTGCTTCTAGTTATCAAGTATAAGCTACAGAGAGGAGGTCGGGCTTATGACCTCACAGCCTTAGCAGATTATACACTCAGATTTACAGCCAGTCTGCTTGCAAGCAGACTGTTAACTAAAGTTCACCCGAAAGAAGTCACAAGAACAGTAATTCACCTTGCTGTGCAGGTCGCAGAAGGTGAACAATTTAATTGGTGTTTGTTTTTATTAAATATTTTTCTTGCAGATTGTTTGGAAACACATGACAAGCCAAACCACCCCTTCCACTTCTTGTGGCTGCTTATATTATGTGCATTCATTGGGTGGAGAGAGGTGCCCCATACCCAGTTTCTACAGCTACTAGGCAGAGAGTGCAGAGGCGCATGATATGCAAACTTATGGGAAAGCAACATTCCAGCCAAGAAAAATATCAATATGATAGTATTCTATGAATACTATAAGTTGTTGAAGCGAGTCATCCATGAGACACCGCGGATAAACACAGAGATTGTTGACATGTATCACAATCGGCTTGATTTCATTGCGGACAGGCATACAATCTATCCGAGGCCAAAATGTTTTAGAAAGGATGACTGGGCTATTGGATTGTTCAAGATGATAGCACAGGATGTAGAAGATGTCATCAAAGACTTTGATGAAGAGTGGAAGAAGGCATTAGAAGATGCCACAACAGGAATTGTACCAGTAGATACCGCACCAATAGATCCATTAGACAAAGGAAAAGGTACGGTGGGTTTCAAGAGGAAAGATGTAGTAGAAGTGCCACTAGTGGCACAAAAGAAGAAAAAATTCAAATTCTCAACTCCAACTACAGAGACCGCACTAACAGAGGATGAGTATGATCTCATCGCAGCGAGATTGCAGGAGAATATGCGGGACTCATTTCAGGCGCTGCAGACATCACAGGACAAGCTGCAGAGCATGATAGATAAGCAGCTTCTGGAGTTGAAAGCACTAACTGAGAAGACTGCCATGATGCAGATTCAGCCAGTCAAGGCGACAGCAGGAGAAAGCTCACAACCATTGATTTCCCGTGAGGAAGTCTTTGCAAAGGATCGCACCAATATAGTGCTGATACCGCCAGGGAGCATTTGATTCCTTGTTTCAATGATTGATGTGCAGATACAAGTTAGGAAACCTGTCGAGGTTAATTTGGCACAATTCCCCATTGATCAACTATAGATGATCCAGTAGCAGATAGTCGCAAAGCTCAGGGATAGAGGGCTTGTGACTTATAACCAAAACACTCAGCTGATACAAGAGAATGCAGAGCTCACCGCAGGCTTTCAGACAAAGGAGGTGGAGTTAAGACTATATGAAGAAAGAAAATAGGATCTAAGTCAGGTCCTGCAGAACATCACATTGGAGTTACCCCAGTGTAACATAGAGCCTGCCTTGCCTCTAACGCAGAAAGTAAGAAGAATTGCAGATAGAGCAAAGGCTCTGGAAGAGACAATGGTCAAGATGGAGGAAGACCACAAGGTGCAGATTGCTGAGCTTGAGGCTCGAGCACCAGGCACACCTGACGTAGACAAGGAAGCAAGGGCACAGGCCTTTAGAATCACTTCAACGCAGATGAAGTGTCACATAGATGATGCAGAGTCATTGCTAGATGATGCAATGAAGACATGGTCGAAACTAGAAGAGCTCCCAGATAGACTGGATTTACAGTAGAGCATCCAAAACATAGAGAATGCAACAACAGAAATAAAGGAAGAAGTCAAGAGCTTAGGAGCTCTTGCAAAGATGAAGAAGATGACAGAGATGAACCGTTTGCAACAGGAAGCACAGAGGTTGCAAGAAAAAGAGATACAATTCAATAATATGCTTCAACCGTATCAGGAACAAATCACAGAGCTGGTCGATGCGGTTGAGAAGAAGGTCAAGGAGTTCACTGTAAGCAAGAGTGTAATTGATAGCACAGAAGACCCCATGATTAGTCGAGTTATGCTTGTAGTGGCACAAGACTATGTCGAAGCTATGGACAAAGATGTCGCAGGACTCAAGGAGATATTCAAAAGGACTTCGCAGGAATCCAAGGAAAAGCTACAGAAAAAGAAACCAGTTGTTAGTGGCTCGGGGATGAGCCACAAGTAAGTGTTAGGGGACTGTTGGAGCAGGGCCCCGTAGCTACAGGAAAAGATGCTATTTTTGGTAGAATATGGACAATTTTTGGAGGAAAGATAGTTTTGGTGATGTCGATAAGCTAGTGATATAAGAGATATGATGCGATAAAGGTATGATGCCGTAGCGCATTTCCCGCCGTGGATCACGAGCCGGAAATCGCGGCGGTCAGAACAAGGAATTCAAAGGAAATAGTACTTGAAGCGGCCGAGAAGAGAGCTCAACCACTGCATTTAAGGAAACAACAACGACACGAGGGCTCAGTTACCCTCATAAATGGAGAAGGAGCAATGGGTCGAGGTATTAAAGATAAAGGACAGAAGGGGAGTGACCGAGGAAGCGGCGCCCATACCCGCGATCAACGCCAGAAATCGCAGAAGACTGCAGGAAGCTGCGGTGTGACCAGTAAGCGACAGTTCAAAGTACAGAGAGGACGACTATCATAGTTAGCATTTTGGTTTACTGTTGGGATAGGCCCATAGTTTTGTATCATGGTGAGACCTTCGGGCCACCTATTTTAAGCATGTATTTTGTATTATGAAGGGTTGGTTGGCTGGGTTGTGACTAGTTGTCGTCAGTATTGTGAGACATCAAGGAAGATTCGAACGCTGGTTCTATCGTTAAGTCTGTAGTTATCTTACTGTAACCAGTGGCCGGTTCCTTGAGCATGAATGTAACAATCCGTAGGGATTGAGAGAGAGAGGAAGGGTATATTGTAAGAAGAAAGCATTATAGGAAGAGAAGAGATCTAAGAGAAGGGCTCCCAGCTGTGTGCGTGGAGTTTCCTAGAAGATCTCATGCTGCATAAGAGGTTGCCGCAGAATTGTGTTTACTCTCTCAAGATATAATATAAACACAGTTCCCGTGGACGTAGCTTCCCCCTGGAAGTGAACCACGTAACATCCATGTGTTGTGCAACTGTTTCATGTGATTGTGCTCTACTTATTTGCTATCTGTTATCCGTTACATGAACTTTGCTTATCAGTTAATGAATGTATGTATGCTATCCTTCAGTTTACAGTAACATAGAAGGTTAAATGGAAGTTGAATATGTCGAGTATTCTATATATGAGTTTATCAATGCTTGATTCACGATAGCTAACAACTACAGTGTTAAGTGACTTCTGTATATTTAGTTCAACGAGTTGAGCGTAATTGATGTTAAGCATGTTAAACTGTAGTAGCTTAAGTGAAGTTGTTTAACACCCTAATGAAGGTTAACTGAGCTATTATACCCAGGGGAGAATCCTCTGGACCTTGAGAGTTGATGAGCATATTGAGTCTTACTGTAAGAACTATCGCAGTGTAGAAAGGCGATATCGCACTATCGGGGGAGATGCGGTGTGAGATATCGCAGGTTAAGAGTTGAGCAGAAGAGAAATTTTGCGCATTGTCCTAGAAGATGCGATGCAATAGGAGTCAGTCCCATAGTAGAGTCAGCTAGGGAGAGAGAAACAACCCTTGCTGAGAGATTTAGCTGGTTAATTAGAGTCAAGAGGACCTAGGATGCTATAGAACCTAGTTGAGGAAGCCTGATTCTTCAACCACCCCATCTAGGATCACTTCGGGTGAGACTTCACGCCGTTCTACGGTCTGTTGCCGAAAGGGCCAGTGAGCTAGGGCTTTTGTTGGTACAATAAAGTAAACCTGGTTCTGCCCAGTAAGACCAACACACCTTCACTAAAATTTCGAAGATGGACAAACTTATCGTACTTGGCTTTAAGGTGATGCTTGTTTACCTCAAGATCCACCAAGGCATCTCTATGCTACTAATCAAGCTACTCTAAGAGAACCAAACACTCTTCTAATGCAGAAGTCTCTGGAAAAAGTTCCATGACTAACTTCAAAGAAGGGCTTTCGCATTCAATAGGTAAAATCGACTCCACCCCATGCACTAGATGATATGGGGATAAATCGGTGGTAGTATTAATCGTGGTTCGGTAGGCCTGCAAAGCAGGATATAGCATGATATGCCAATTGGTATTGATTTGTGTGATGGTTCTTTCAATAATGGAATTAAGGGACTTGTTCACAATTTCAACCTATCCATTTGCTTGAGGATAGTCAGAAGAGGAATGCTCTTTCTTATATCCTAACTTCGAAGATAACTCAGCCATCATATTGCTTTGAAAGTTCCTGCCATGTTCAGTGACAAGCTCTGTTGGTATACAAAACTGGGTGATAATCTCGTTGAATACGAAATGTGCGGCTATCTCACCATCGGCTTTGATAGTGGGCATAGCCTCTGCCCATTTCATGAAATAATCAACAACCACTATGATATGATGATGCTGCCCAGCCGAAGCTGGGTTGCAATCCATAAAATCAACCCCGCACTTGGTGAAGGGATCAACAGTGATAATTGGATGTAATGGGGTAGGATGCGAGTGCATGGTCCATGCAAACACCTAGCAAGGGTGGCACCGCTTGATCGCATTAACAAAATCCTTGAAGATCGACGACCAAAAAAAGCCTTCTCTCAAACTATTTTGAGCTATAGAAATCCCAGATAAATGACCACGACATGCCCCTCTATGGAAATCATTCAACACAGACTCAACCTCCTCATGGGTTAAACATCTCAGTAAAAGGGAATCAACCCAACAATGATACAAAGTGTCACCGATAATAAGGTAATTCTTAGCTAAATGACATAACCGTCAATGCTCATCTCATGGGAGGTGAGAAGGAACCTTCAAAGTTTGCAAATAAATGATAATATCCCCAAACCATGAGTCCACAGTTAAAATGAGAAAAATATTCTCAAACGAAAGAGTCCTCATGAATCACCCCTTCGTCCAAACTAGGAAAGTCTGATATGAGCTCCACAAAAATTAATGACTTCTTCGACTTTTCTGAAACAAACTCGAGGTCAAATTCTTGCAAAATCACAATCAATTTATTGTATTTCCCCCCTATCATTCATCTAGTGAGGATGAATTGAAATGGATTAATGTGAGCCACAACCAAAGTTTGGAGAAGGAGTATGTAATGCCTCAAACGTTGGACTGCATGGATGGTAGTTAGGGCTAGCTTCTCGACATGAGTATAACGAAGTTCCGCATCAATGAGGTTTAGGCTAAGATAATAGATTACAGGCTCTTGGAGCTCCTGATCCTCTTGAACCAGGACCATACCAATCGTCTCTTAAGATGCGGTCACATATAGCAAGAAATAGTGGCTATAGTTGGGTAGACTAAGCCCGGGGGCCATTGCCAAGTATTTCTTTAAAGAATCAAAAGACTCCTGGGCTCGCTCATCCCAGATAAATGGTGTGTCTTTCTTCAATAAGACCATGAAACCCTTAGTCAAATTGGAGAAATTGACCACGAATCTTTGCAAGAAGTTCGTCATCCCTTGCAAAATCTAAAGATGTCTAATATTACACGGGGGAGACAATTGAAGTATTGCCTCAACCTAATTCCCTCATTGGAAATGATGAACCCTAGTAAGAGAGCTACTTTGACACAAAAGATGCACTTATGAGGATTTAACCAGATTTGATATCGACAGGATCTGTTACGGAGAGAAACTTATTATGGATTGGGGTGTACCACCAGAAATCAATCCTTTTCAAATATGAAAGAGTAATAAAGAGATCTAACTCTAAAGGATATGAATCATACCTTATTCCGGATGGTTTATGTAGATCCTTGTTGAGCTTTTCCAACATGTTTCCATTCACAAATCACTCTCAACAACAACAAACAAGACAAGCATGCTATATATTCAAGTGTTAGGCCTACTCTAGCATATATAATCAATCATGTATAAACAAATAAATACATCCATGGATACCATATTCATATTTACACACATGTATTAGATAGGAAATGGATATTTCTATTAATAAAAAGAGAGATACAATAGTGACAAACTCTGTCGGCACTTCTTTGAACCTGAGAAATCGAGTCCTCCACCTGGGCCTCCACCACTTCAATCCCCATATCACAATGGAAATATTTTAAATAAAAGGAAAGCTTGGGAAGAGCAGCACTATGTGCTCCATGTTATACCTAAATCCTGTCACCATCATGTGATAAGACCCTCAACTTCCATGTTTTCCCTTAATCCCAACACTTAGAGTCAAAACTTGCTCTATTTGTCAATTCTACTTGAAAAACCCTAGAATCGTGCTTACCTTGTGAATGATGAGCAATACATTGCTCAACACCTCCTGTATCCTGTTATAGAGAAGCGGTGCCACTGCCTATCGTCTTTGGTCTTAAAGTAGTTCTCATCTAAACCGCTCTGTCATAAGGGAACAAAAGTAGTACCCTCGGTAAAATGGGGAAAAGAGAAGTTTCTCGAGGCTTCTAGAACTTGAGCCTCATGTCCTCCCTTATCCCTATCAATATGGGTTAGTTTGAGCTTGAGACCCCCCTTGGTAGGATCTTAGAGCCACCTCACCCACAATTTTCTCAACTATCCCTATCCAATGAGCCTTATAAATACAAGCTCATATCCATAGTTTAGTGGAATAACTATAGAGGTATTGTTATGCTGTTGGATTGACTACCTATTCCAAATCATTGGAGATCATAGAGAGAAAAGTTGGGGCTTATGGGGATGAATTGTTTGTCTCGTGGAGGGGCTTATCGACACTAAGGAAATGGTTGTAAGATTCTCCATACATTCTTAATGCAAAGCTGATTTCTATCCCACATTAATGTTGTTTTGAATTCACATGTACATGTTGCTAGATTCCTTAGTCACTAGAATGGATAAGTAGATGAATTTCTAGTAGCTTTGATGTGCTTGTATGCTTGATATGTTTGTAGGTACACAGGTTCACAATCGAAGAAATATTCCAGGTGTCTACAGCATTCAGGGAAGGTCTTCATCCTTTGTCGTTCACTCATTTGTTCTGGATCTGAACCATTCAGACCAGAGGAATAGCTTCTGTCCGCAGAAGGTGCAATATTCCTGATAAAAAATATGGAGACTCCACTGAGGAATAGTGCAAATCTCATTTTATCTGATCTTCCTGTTGGTAATAACTCCCGATTCTATATATTTCCAATGCAAATGCTTGTATTTATACAAAGTACATGGCGGTTGGGTTTCACCTTCCGCTCAGCCTGTTTGGCTTCCTATCTAATCAAATTCCTATTAATTATTTATTTACAATAATCCCAAAGGATTATTCTAACAATCCCCCTCTTAATCCGAAGGGGTGTTCGTAAGTCCGAGCATGTTTCTAAATCTTTC
>LPNX011083161.1:433012-444996 GCA_001517045.1 Pseudotsuga menziesii | reverse complement strand
ATTATTACAACTGTCAATGTAATTTTCAAAGAGAAATAAAAAATTAATAACCTTGCAGGTCTACAGTCTCTGCCAAGGTGAATACAATGCAGGTTTATAACAAATATATCAGTAGATACAAAATCCAGCACTCAACATTTTCACATATTAGTCTGAGATCCGTCTGCAATCTATCAATATCAGTCTTATATCGGTCTGCAATATATTACTGTCAGTCATCCACAGACTTATATTGGTCTGCAATATCAATCTCAGCCCCAATCCAGACTTTTTTTAAAAAGAATTAGGGTTTACTTCAACAAAAAATTGGGTTCACTTCAAAATTCACGCAGCATATATATGATCAGGCACTAGTTTTCAACGCAGGCACCAGTATATTATCAGTATTATATCATCAGACTCAGCATATATATGATCAGGCACCAGTTTTCAACGCAGGCACCAGTAAAAAATGTTTTACCTCCACGCAGCCTCAGTATAGCATACAGCTCAGTCTTTAATGGGTATTCATGAGCAGCGTACAGCGTATTCTATAATGGGTGAGCAGCAGTCTCCACGCAGCCTCACAACGCTGGCTCTTCAGGCTTCACAACACAGTCTCTTCTCCACGTAGGTCGCAGCACAGATATTAGGGTTAGGAATATTTGTCAGTTAATATATTTTGTAGTTACCTTCCATACTGAGATCTTGAGGTGGTCGCATCTGCGCTTTTCTCCAGCAAGTTCTGGATTGTTCTCAGGCCAAATATTGAATACTATCTCAATGCAGATATATATCAGATACTTATATCTGATGGCACAACTCAATGTAATAACTCCACGCACAACGTTCTCCACGAAATTAGACAATCTTGCAGATTATCAAGCAGCAAGTATCAATGTACAGATATATATAAACAATGTATTATATACCATCACGCACAGCGTTCTCCACGCTAGTCTTCACACCAAGATGAGCTGGTCTTCTCACAAACTGGAGGAGTCAGTATTCAAGGTTTCATTTGATGAGGAGTCAGTCTACGCCCTTCAACTCGTCCTTCACTCTGCCGGGACGCAAATCGATAACTGGGAGGCTCAGAAAAAAGAGAGCACGTAGCGAGCAGAAATCTTGAAATGCAGTGGAAGCTCTTACACCATATATATACGAGCTTCACGCAGGCAGTCTCCCACTGTGGTCGCCAATGTAGTCTTCAACTTAATACTCAATAACATCCTCACGGTATTCAAGCTCATACTCTTCTGTATCAACTCAAGAAATGGTGAAGGGAGAATATTTCTAGGGTTTCATCCAGAATAATACTCATCACCAGACTTTAACTTTCATGCAGAATTTTACAATAATCACCAGACTTCTGGTCGGGATTAGGGTTTCATGTGGAGGCATTGAGAGGCCGCGGGAAGGGTAGAATAAACTAAGCTGAAACCTTAAAACTGTAGAGGAATAAACTCATCAGGCAGCAAAAATGAGAACACTATATTCACAGCAGAGTGAGACCAAGCCCACTTCTCAACGCAACACACAAAACTCAATCGAGAAGGAATTGTAACACATACAATGCATGCAGGCAGGAGAGACTGGCAGGCAGCTCTGAAAGAGCAGACTGGCAGGCAGAATGGCAGCCAGGAGTTATGGCAGACAGCCCTGCTCTGATACCACTTGTTGGTAATAACTCCCGATTCTATATATTTCCAATGCAAATGCTTGTATTTATACAAAGTACATGGCGGTTGGGTTTCACCTTCCGCTCAACCTGTTTGGCTTCCTATCTAATCAAATTCCTATTAATTATTTATTTACAATAATCCCGAAGGATTATTCTAACACTTCCTTAGTCCTTGAACTCTTGTCCAAATCTAGGCTCCATCTCCAACTCTCTTCAGTCAGATCTGCCATCTGACTTAGTGAATTTTGGTTTGAAACTTTCAGATTTGTTCAAATCTAAACTATTTCGACTTTATATGCTCTTTTTTACTATCAATTCATCAATTTTTGCCTTGATCTGATCAATTTCTAACTGGATTTTTCAATTCTCCTTGTGTTTTGGATCTATTTAGGGAACCACACATGTGCTTTTGGCAACAAGTGGTGCCATCACCTGAAATATGTTAACCATAAGCGGTGCCACTACTCGAGTTCCGTTATCCAAAAGCAGTGCTCATCTAGAACCACTCTATCAAGACCCCTCCAGCACGGTGCTAGGTAGGCCTTGTTCCAGAACTAGTTTTTCATCATTTTTTGCAAAAATTTGAGTTTGTTTGCTTTCAGCCCTGCAGTGTTAGGCTTGTGTGTTAGAATGCGAATGCTCATGGTTGGAAATTCTGTGGTAAAAGATTGGTTTGATTGAAGAATTAAAAGGCTAGACTAGGCTTGTTGATTATTCATTGACTTCCATGCTTGTTAGTTGTGATTGTGAAAGGAAATTTTTGAAATATCAGGTTTCAGTTAGTTCTCTTTTCATTTCTTTTATAAAGACTGAAAGAAAAACCATTTTATTAGCATCTTGATTTCATTTTTGTTTCCATAGAGGACTTTTTTTTGCTTTTAAAAAGAAATTTTTTTGACTGAGATTAGGTCATTATCATTATTGAGCATAAGGAATTGGATCTCTGATTAGCCTCACAAGATTTTAGGTTCTCTGTGTTCTTTTGTCTCTCTTGCATTAGTAATATCTCACCAAAAGAAAAAATAGTGTAGTTTTAAGTTAGATCTATCTATGTTTTAAGAAAAATCAAAAAATAGAGTGCATACGCATGTAGAGTGCTTGTTGTTTTTCTTTTAGGAAAAGAGACTCTTACCCTTTTGATTGCTTTCAAAAAAGAAAAATGAGTTTGGAATGTGTTGCTTGTATTTGATTTTGATTAGTTCGAAATATTTGTTTGGGGATTTTTGGTTTTTAAAACAAAAATAAAATACACTCTTTCCCTCCCGTAGGTAGGCATACCACGAACGATAAAGTGAAATATTTGCATCTACATTTTGCATGGTTTTAGTTTTTTTGTCAAAATTCCATGCATTCACCTAACCATCCACTTTAAAATTAATGGTAGATATAGGTTCAAATTTACATAGCAGTTTGAGTGATAGGCTAGAGAGTGTTCGGGTGTCGTTAAGCGTAGGTGCTATTGTTACTCGTCCGCATTACATTTTGGGACTTGCGCGGTTCTTCCATGTACCATCGGTATATCGAACGGACTTTCATGTACCCTTGAGGCATATAGAAAGGTACTTCATGTACTCAATTGTATATAGGAAGGCCCCTTGTGAACGGTTATGCATTAGACAACACTACTACCGATTTGAGTTTCCACGTACCTTGCGTATATCAGGAGACCCCACTAGGATACCTTATCTATCTGAGAAAATCTCTTTGGACACCTTTCTTGGAGCCATACACCGAAAACAACATTCGGGGATATTAATACACACGTACCCTTGAGGTATATCATGAGTGGCACCTTCTTGACAATCCTTGTGAGAGACCTGAATATCTGAACTCCTCCTGTCATTTAAGTTTGCTTATTTGGCCTATAGCTTGAGTAGGGAAATTTTTGGTGTGTTTTCTAGTTTTGAGACCCTAGGTTAGATAGGAACTGTACAAACCGGCTAAGCTAAGACAGTCCAGAAGAATATGGGGCTTGCCACCTGATTTTATTCTTATTTCAGGAGAAAATCCTATGGAAGCTATCGACCAAGGAGCTTCTACCAACTCCCAAGGAGGAGAAAATGTGGTTGTAGAAAGCAGAGGTTCATATCCTTCACACTCACCTCCCTTCATCCAACAAACTTCTCGGGGTAATACTTTGTTCCATTCTCCCATAGAAGGTCATGTTGATGATACTACCCGTCCATAATATGGTCCCAATGCTCCATTTTGGGATACCTCTATAGGACAGGCCATTGCCTCATTTGGCACCTGTTTAAACTTTTCAGAAGGATTTTCACCAAATGAAGAAGAACATAGACAATACCAGGTAGCTATTCTTCGTGCATAAGCAATTGAGAAGAAAATAGATAACATATTGGGCACACCATCGTCGCGTTCCACAGTTGTTCCTGTGGGATATTGTTCACTTGCCGATTCTATGAGACCCATTGAACTGATTCTAGATCGCACTATGACTCCACATAATCCAAGTCAAACTTCCAACTCCACCACCTCCCATATTATGTCTGTTCCCAATCCTCCCAGGTCTTCTGCACTGGGGGTCAACATTCAATTCATGTTTCATCAATACCTTCTAGTGCCTGGGGGAAACCCTCGGCACAACCTACGTTATCTGTCACCAAAATTGTACCTAGTCATGGAAAGATCTCTAGTATAGAGCAATCTACAATTTATGTCCCTCCTACCCACACAAATGTGGTTAAACCCCCATCTAGTTCAGGTTATCCCTTGGGGACACAACCTGTAACCAATCAAACCTCTTGGGGGTATGGTTACACATCAAATCAAGTTCCTGTAGGAAACATTAATTATCCACCCAACCCTACAGGCATGCCTTATGCTGGAATTCCATATCCTAGTAATACTTTCATGCCATGGGGGAAACCTAACTAGTCCTACATGCCAGCTATGGGGGGGGGATACCTTTACATACTATAGGGGGTGTCGGAAAACCACCTTATGGAGGTCCTCCCCTTGGGGGGCCTAATGGTAGTGGAGGGCCTAGTGTCTTTCCTCCTTATGGTCCTAGTGGTCCTGGGGGGCCTGGTGGCTTCCCTCCTAATGGTCCTAGCGGGTCTGGCGGCCCTCCTCCTAGTGGTTTTGGAGGCTTCGGAGGTTTACCTCCTAGGGGTCTCGGAGGGTCTGGTGGTCCTCCTCCTGGTGGTCCCAATGGTCCTAGCGGTCCTCCTCTCGGAGGCCTCGACGATCCTAATGGTCATGATCCCAGAAATCAACCCCCTGTGGGTGGATCTTCCAGTGGTTCTTCATCACAACAACCTATCTATCAGTCTACTTACAGTCCTACTGCTACTTATATGCCATATCAATATTATCAGTATGTGCAAACTAATTTTCAGTTACCTTTCCTAGTAACCTTGGACTTGCTTGATTTTTCCACTTTGATTAATGATCCCATTCGACATAACCCCTCATGGCCTCCCATTCCGGTAAATTTACCATTGAACATTCCAAAGTTCGATGGGAAGCAGGGAGATGATCCGAGAAACAATGTCATGACATTCCATTTGTGGTGTTCTTCAAACTCCCTTATGGATGATTTAATTCGTTAAAGACTCTTTCAGCGAACTTTGATAGGTACAGCCACGAAATGGTACATTGAACTTCCGCAACATTCGTTTGTGGATTTTGGTTCATTGGCAATTGTGTTTCTTACACACTTTCAGCTTCCTATCCATTATGAAATGCGCATTGATCTCTTAACTTCTTTGTGACAGAACACCTCCACCCACATATCCGATCATATCCATGAGTGGAGAAGGTGGAGAAGACTTATTAAGGCTCCTATCCCAGATCAGTTGTTAGCTGATTGGTTTACTAAATCTTTGTTGCCTCCAATTTCCCGAGATGTGGCTATGGATGGTGCCATCACTGAAGAGAAAGCCATTAGTCGAGCCCAATATCTAAACTTGGTCTATTCCAAGTCCAGAACTTTGTATGAATTGATCCCTCAGACACCTCTCCCAAACACCGATCCTGCAAAGCCACCAACAGAATTCGCCCGTTGATGGGATTCTTGGCTCAATCTAGTCCCTGTCAATAGCAAAACCTTCCAAGCAAACCCAGACTCCCACCCCTACTCCTTCGAATCCAAAGGTTTCCACCGAGTTCAATTCTATTCAGAGTATTCAAATGCCTGACAACAATAAAAAGAAAGGTAAAGCTAAAAACAAAAAACCTGGAAACCAATAGGAGAATCCAAAACCAACCACCAATGATAACGATAAAGGGAAAAGAAAAGAAAAATATCCATGTCTTCTATGCGGAGGTGACCATTTCACAAAAGAGTTTCCTCGTCGGGACGAAATCACCCAATTTTTGAAAACAAATCCCGCACCTGCAGTTCTCACGGATAGTTTTCCCTCTCAACAACAACTGATAGACTACATGTCTAATCAGAGAAACTCTAGTTCTTAAGAGGAAATTCGCATGATGTCCTCGGATACTATTATTTTGCAAACTTGAATTCAAAGTTATGACAAACCCGCAGACAAGAAAGAAGACAATTCTTCTTCAGGAAAAACTCCCTCTACTGGTTCTCCTGAATCCTCGTCTTCTGTTCCCCTAACCATCAAGAAGCCTAATCTCGACATGGTTTTGCATCCACCCAAGCGTACTCTTAGGAAGGATATTTTTAACCCTAATGCCCGAGTTGCTCAATTTTATAATGTAGTTGAAGACCTCTCTCAGGCACCATGTGCAATGTCTACCTTGGAAGTACTCCAAAGTTATCCTACGCAATGCAAAATCTTGTTAACTGTGTTAGGAGCTTTAGAACCAGACAATACTAATTTGATTCATTTCAATGTCAAGAGCTGTAAGTCTAGACTACCTCACAAACTCACTTTCCAAATCATAACGAAAGTAGTCGGAAAGAAGGTCTTTAGAACTATCTTAGATGCAGGAGCTTCAACTTCGGTTTTGTCCCTGTCTTGTTGGAAAGCTATTGGCTCTCCCGAGCTTGTAACATCACCTACGACTCTGAAAGCCTTTGATGGATGAAGTTTCCAACCCCATGGTCTCATACCAGCCCTTTCAGTTGAGCTTGCAGGAAAAGTTGTTTCTATTCAAGTAGAATTGGTAGACGCCTCGTTAGATTACAACCTCCTTCTAGGAAGAAATTGGTTTTACGCCATGACTACTGTCGCCTCGACGGTATTAGGAACGATCCAATTCACACATCTAGGGAGAATTGTCACCATTGACTAGCTCAAGTTCTGTACACCAGATGTTACTACCTCTACGGCTAATAACATCTCGATGTTAAGCCAGTCCCCTCCTCCTTACTGGTCAATTGGGGTAGGCATGTTGAAAGATTCGTCCCTTATGGGGATTTTTCCAGCCCCATGGTCTCATACCAGCCCTTTGAGTCAAGATTGGGGGAAAATATATTTTTATTCAAGTAGAAGTGGTAGACGCCCCATTAGATCACAACCTCCTTCTAGGAAGAAATTGGTTTTATACCATGACTGCTGTCACCTCGACAGTATTTCGAATGGTCTAATTTCCACTTCTAAGGAGAATTGTCACCATTGACCGGGTCGATTTCTGTACGTCGGATGTTACTACCTCTATGGCCAATAACATCCCAATGTTAGGCTAGTCCCCTCCTCCTTACCAGTCGATTGGGGTAGGCATGTTGAAGGATTCATCCCTTATGGAGATTTTTCCATCCACTCCTCCTAACACAGACACAATGACAGTAAATATGATTTTGTCATTTGATTATGATCCAAAGGGAAAACAAATTGTTGATTCCACCTCGTTGAGTCTGCATGAAGAAATTTACAACATCATTCAAACCCTTTCCGATGACCACACTAATGAACTTCATCTGGTGGCTTCGGATCCTTACCACCTACCCTATGTTAGGATATTTAGACACTTAGGAGTTAGTTAAGATCAACTTGTGTAATATATCCATTAGGTAAAAGTGTGTTTCTTTAGTATGCATTTGTAAATATTCTAATCCGACGGTCACGATATGTTCTAGACATAGAATGATCCGACGGTTCAACTTCTCTTAGATCATACCTACCATTGATCCATGGCTTAACACATGATTGGTCTATGATCTCTATCTAAAGAGCATAGAGGGTCCTTGGCTAGTTGATCGATTATGAGAAGCTCATGTAATTTTCTTTCCTTTGCATAATAAATTGCTCCAAGTAGCTATTTGGCTGGGGCCGTGGACTGTTTCCCTCTCGAGCGTTTTAACCACGTGACAAACATTGGTGTATTGATCTGTGATCTTTTTGTGTGAATCGGTTATTCTTGGTGTTCGGTCCTTTGGGAGTACCCTATGTACCCTAACATGGTATCAGAGCTTTTATGAAGAGCCGCTTTTGATTTTGATCAAGATCTGGAATCGGTGTTGCTGAAACTTTGAAAGGGTTTCTGGTTCTATATTTTCTATGCATTTGTGACCAGTGGAAGCTATTCCATTGCGTTCGGAGCGCCGTTTCTATTGGGAAGTAGTTTTCGTTTCACCGAAAACCGTTTCCGTTTGCTCCAGAAACACCCATTTCGACAAATCTGAAGGTATAATGTTACAGTGACGGATTTGTTTTATTTTTTTTTAAATATCTCATATTTTATCAGTCTTATACTTAGATATTTTATTTTTTAGTCTCGGACTGTTGTTTTCCCTGACTATGTATGCTCTTTGCCGTGCACCTTGCGCGATCGCGGCGAATCAGAAACAGTAAGGGACATTTTTTTTCTTGTCTTCTCGGCTACATATGCTCTTTGCCGTGCACCTTGTGCGATCACGGCAAATAAAAAACAACGAGAAAACTTGAAAACGTAGACTTTTCGGGTAAGCTAACGAAGATCTAACCCCATTGTGTGGAAATTTTTTTTTTGTTTTTTTGTTTTTTGTTTTTTTTGTGATTTGCAGGAAAAGAAAGCAAACATACAAAACGAGAGAGAAAAGTAAAAAAAAAAAAAAACCCTTCCTCTTTCCATATTTTTACGTACCTTTTAAACTTAGCTCACTTGGTCCAAAGTTTCTTTTCACCTTGATAAGTCTTGAGTTCAAGTCTCATCAAGCTACTTTTAGTGCATGCAATTTTTATTTTCAAGTTACTTTATTGTAAAAGTGCATCTCACATTAATAAAATAAAATAAAAGTGAGTCACTTAAGTCTTTTAATTTATTGCCGCACTATTTAAAAGTACATTATTGTAAAAGTGAACTTCACTTATTCTACAAAAGTGATTCACTTCAAAGCAACTTTATTGTAAAGTGATTGTCAAAGGTTGATCTTTGGAAGAGGGGGGTTCTTTTTTTTAGTTGGTCAAGTTAATATCTGTCACGTCACTATTGGGGACATTTTCAACATTTCCTTTGATCAAGCATAAATTCATTATCCGGAATCAGTTTTAAGTGCCGTTTTTTTTAAAACCGCATATTTTTTTGATCTCTTTGCATCTAGATAGTTAGTTTCTGTTCTTTCAGCCAGTAGTTTACAGTATGGCCGCCCCTTGTGATATTATACTTACAAGTTCTAACTATTTCTCATGGAAATATCGTATGGAGGATGTTCTGCGAAGTAGGGGACTTTTCAGGATAACCTCAGGGAAAGAAACAGAACCCACTGATGATGATAAGAAAATTAAATGGGCAAATAGATGTGATGAAGCTCGTGGATTGATTGGGATGGAAATCTCTATTGATTTGCGATTCCACATATCTGACATTGATGAACTTGATAAAGCTTGGGAAAAGTTGGAATCTGTGTTTGGTAAACACAATGAAATTCGGGGTCATCAACCTTAGAATGAGTTGATTTCCTTGAATCCCAATGATTTTTCATGCATTAAATACTATTTATCTAAGTATAAAACTCTTAGACTATTATGTGCAGAATGCAAGATTAAGAAAGAAGACAAACAATGTATTTATCATATTCTTTCCAAACTTGGATCTGCATATTCTGTTTTTGTATCTACATTCTACTCCATGAAAGAATCATTGCCAGTAGCTAGCTATCAAGATCCTGGCCTTGAATCCTTTTGTGATTCCTTAATTAGAGAGCAAGATAAGCTCATTCATCTTGGAATAATTAACAATGCAGATACATCTGGGAAAGCCTTATTTTCCCAACAGAAAGAAAAGTCCAAGCCTCCCAAGAAACAGAATTCTCGTAATAATAATCCAAACAACAAGGGTCCCAAACACTCTCAGTCAGTTCCTCCTTTAAAAAATGACAAAGGATCCAAGCAAAAATGAAAGAAGACTGAGTGTCATTGCAATTTTTGTGGAAAAGATAATCATGATGAATCTAAATGTTTTAAGAAGATGGCAGCCTTGGAAGCAGCAATGAAGAAGCATCACATCAGCCTAGATTCGTCTTCAGAATCTAACACTCATGGACATGCACTTTGTGCTTCTGGTTACTCTTATACTGCATCTTCTTTTTCTACCTCAAATGAATGGCTCATTGATTCTGGAGCATCTTATCATATGGCTAAGGATAAAGCCATCTTTTCTACTATGCATGAATGTAACACCAAACAAATATTTGTTGGTGATGATAGATCTCTAAGTGTTGTAGGATCTGGAATAGTTCCAGTAGAAAATGGACATTTCAGTGATGTATTATGTGTTCCAAAAATTTCCTGCAATTTGTTATCAGTCTATCAAATTACTCATTCAGGTGAAGGTAAAACTGTGACGTTTACACCTCACCAAGTTGTAATCAAGGATTTTAAAAATCCTCAAAAATCCTTGCTACTGGAATTGTTGATGATATTACCAGGTTGTACAAATTTAACAACTTTGGGTCATCACCTTTTCCTTCAGTGTTTGTTGCTCATAGTGATAACTTGAGCAAACTTTGGCATGAGCGATTTGGTCACTTAAATTATCACTCATTGCAACAACTATGTAAAGACAATATGGTGACTGGTCTTCCACTGGTATCTTGCAAGGATGGTGTTTGTTCCGGTTGTGTACTCGAAAAACATCATCGGGACAGTTTTGAGAAACGTGCCTCTTGGCACGCCTCGGTTCCCTTAGAGCTTGTGCATAGTGACTTGTGTGGTCCTCTTTTATCTGCTACATTTTTTGGTTTCAAATATTTCTTAACTTTCATTGATGACTACTCCAGACGCACTTGGGTATACTTCCTAAAACTTAAGAGCGAAGTATTTAACATGTTCTTGGGCTATAAGGCCCTTGTTGAAAAACAATCTGGTCATCAAATTATTAAGTTAAGATCTGACAATGGAGGAGAATATGTTACCAACAAGTTCACTGCTTTTTGCACTGAACAAGGAATCTAACAACAACACACTGTTCCATATACACCACAACAAAATGGTGTAGCTGAAAGGAAGAACCGCACTTTAAAAGAAATGTCTAATTGTATGATCCAATCTAAGGGACTAAGTCTTCAATATTGGGCTGAGGCCATAAATTGTGCAACTTACATAGTTAATCACACACCCACTAAAGTTTTACAGGATATAAAACCGAAAGAAGCATGGAGTAAAATTAAACCAGATGTAAGTCTCTTTCGTGTGTTTGGTTGTGAAGCATGGGCTCACATTCCGGATGAAAAACAGAAAGCATTGCAGCCTAAAAGTGAAAAGTGCATATTTGTTGGATATTCTGAAGATGTAAAAGGTTATAGACTTCTTCAGCCACATTCTCATGATATAATCATTAGAAGACATGTTAAATTTGATGAAAATCTCTTGGCTTGCGAGCCTAACTTGGCGGGTGTGCCATCTTTGGCCTGCAAGCCTGATTCGACGATTGTGCCTTCTTCTTCTTCTTCTTCCAGCTTCCTTGATAGGTTTCCAACTCCAGTTTCTGATGATGTCAGTGAGGATGAAAATCCACCTCCTCCTGCTCATGTTCCTCCAATTGCACCAGCACCAATACTTCCTCGATGGGTCCGTTCAACATGTGAAGCAGCTGGTGATCTTGCCGGTGATCCTAGAGATCCACGTCGAACACGTTCTCAGTTTCAGCAAGCCTCTTCTCTTTTGGCTCAAGTTTCCGAGAATCATGATCCAGAAACTTTTGCAGAAGCTTCAGGAAATCCAGATTGGGATGCAGCTATGGATGAAGAATATAGTTCCTTAATGGCGAACGATACTTGGGATCTTGTTCCTCTTCCAAAAGGAAGAAAACTTGTCAGATGTAAATGGGTCTACAGAACTAAGTATGCATCAGATGGAAGTGTTGAAAGACTTAAGGCAAGGTTAGTTGCCAAAGGTTTTTCCCAAGTTGAAGGGGTTGACTACAATGAAACCTTTGCCCCTATAGCAAAAAGGAACTCCATCCGCCT